>OY747702.1:11929192-12069192 GCA_963556495.2 Valencia hispanica | reverse complement strand
CTATTACTCACAGGTTCTATAAAAGTAGTGTGAAGCTTAAATTCAATGATTGCAACTAGAACACTTATACCAAGTGTCAAGTCCCTTCCATACTTGTTTCCAGAGATATGGCTGTAATGATAATTACAGCCATTAAATTTGCTGCAGTCTTCAATTTCATTTCAGTTTATATATCTCCTATTCACAACAGAAGTCATCTCAAGGCACTTTACAAGAAAAGTAAAGTATTTTGGGCTTGTGTTTCAGTTCTGTAAGTTCCAGATGGCTGAAAAATTCAAAATCAGTCTTCCTACTGACACTGATCATTCGTACTGCTCACAAGGGTCTAAGAGTGTACAGGTCACAGACCCTGATTTTCCTCAGCTTCACAAGGGGTTGAAATTCTTTCCTTTTAACCTAGAAAGTTGACATTTTATTATGTTTTTCTTCCTTCCCTAAGGATCACATCTGTGGTGGTTTGACACCCCTAAGTTCTTTCTGTGGCCTGTAAAGGGTGGGGCAATGTCCAATTAAGACGGTAAATGAGGCATCATAACTTGGTCAAATTTGCTCCAAATAAGATATTTCTTAGATGTATTCATACCTCAGCCACAAACTAATATTTAAAAATTGGAAGCCCTATGTCCTTCCTGAAGCTACTTCCCAATTGGGAGGACCTTTAGAAGTTTTTCCACCAGATTATGATTTTTTAATTTTCAGAGGCCTCACAATTCAAGTTTCAGGTCTGTGTCTACTGTAGAGGCCAAATGAGAACAAATGAACAACAGGGTGAAAAGGGCCAACAGGCTTCATGTCTAGGCTAGGCTTCAAAGGGCTAAGTTAAGTTGATATTTTCTTCGAATTATTTTATGCCCACACATATTTGGGGCAGGGAGGGAGGGGAGTGTATGTGCATGTGTGAATGTGATTGAATGACGAAGTGTGTTTGATAATTGTTTGTGTTTTAAGTTGCTATTTTTATTGCATTTTCCTTGTTATAACAGTATTGAAATTGTTTTTATGTAAAGCACTTTGGGTTGCTTTTAGCAGGAAAAGGGCTCTATAAATAAAAGTGATTTGACTTGACTTCGAAGTAAGTTCTTTGGAGCTCCTTTAAAAGGGTGACTGACACCAATCGTGTTTCAAGACTAACAGCATGAACAAAAAACAATGGCCTCTTGTCTTTTGGAACATGTTCACACAAGGACCCACTTTTGTTTTTATAGCAGGTGTCAATGAACAGGGCATAGGCTGCTGTTTCAGAGCATCATAAATCTTATTTCCTGATATATGATTATCATAAAGCTTAATATTTAATAAATAATAAAAAACAAATCTGTCATAATACTTAATATTTGAATATTAGGATCTACAGGCCTCATCTGATCAAGACCAAAGTCACAGTTATTCATGACAGAAACCTTTGAAAATGTTTGAAATTCACACCTCGGATGGACTAAAGTGTATGAGAAAGGGCCCTAAACTTGTGTGTGTGTGTGCGTGCGTGCGTGCGTGCGTGCGTGCGTGCTGCTGGGTGGGGAGCCAATGAAAGTGCGCGGTGGCGGTCGGGGCAGTGACATGACTTCCCAGACTCCAAGAGGCAGAGAGGTCACAGTTCAGCTGAGAGTCGACTGCGTTTAATACAGGATTCTTAAAGGTAAGAAATGAGCACACGTCACGTGAGGTAATAACAAACAACACATGAACTCCTAAATGAACAGAGATTATATATATATTGTCTCCAGTAATGAGAGTAAAAGAAAAGGGATTACGGTTTTACTTTTTAGTACTTTATCCATCATTATAACGTCCTTATCATTACTTACAATAAAACATTACTGACAGCGCGTTACTTTTGTAAGATGAAATGTATTTTTTTTTATTTATCATTATTTCCTATTTTTTATTTTGGGTGTATTGCTGCTGTTGTGGAGATTAAGCGGGCGGTACGATCGATCCACGTTCTGCTGTGACGTGTGCAAGCTAATGCTAAAGCAGCATCATATTTTAGCGCCATTGGTTAGCGCCAGAAGTTGTTTTCCCGGGAGGAGAAATGATGGACTGATGAAAATGTCATGGCAGACCCGGGCACGTCAGTGTGCGCTCCCTAACAGACGCGTGGCCCACACAGCCACAAGCAGCTATCTGAACCTAGACAAAACATAGGAAGAGTTTTGGAATCTAAAACATCAGTTTTTCCTCAGATGAGAAATTACTTTCCAGAGTAACTAGTTATTCTTACAATGCTGTAACTCCGTCACTGACGTAGGCTACTTACGTTTTGGTAGAGGTTGTAATTATAATTAATTACTTCACAGTAACGTGCCCAATACCACTATGTGTTTGCCATCATTTGTTCCCCTACAACTGACCTCTCGGTTTTTAATATCTGTAAATCCTGGGATTCTGATAGTATCTCAGTCGTAACCATAATAATTATAGGTGACACAAATTGATTCCTCTTTAGTCACTGATGTAACCTGTATGTGGTTACTTACATTACAGCTAGTTTGTGGATTGCAAACTGGACCTGAAAAAGTTCCGAGACATTCATAAGTTATTTCTAATTATCAAATCAATTAATAATAACATTAGATGATATGACTTCATATTTACTAGTCTTCTCTGAATGGGGTACAACAAAAAAGACAACCAACGTAAATAAATATGTTTATCAATTGGAATTTGTGACTGATGATTACCTCAATAATTATGAAGGAATTACCATATCAATGTAGTAAACGTGGAACAAATTTGGGGTTCTTCACATAGAAGAGTGAAGAATGTTTCATATTGTTTTAATTGTTAATTTGACAGTGGCACTGTACAATGAAATATAACTCAACCATAGTTAATAAGTAGTTAATTTGCATCTTTTGTCATTTGCATGTAAAACCTTAAATGAACAGCTTGTATATTCTATAAAGCATCAATTCATAACATGTCAATTTAAAGCCAAATGTAAAATGATTAAGCTAAGCAGATTATGTGTGTATATGTAAATTGCTGTTTTTCTCACACAAGCACTCAGTTGCACTGATATATTGATCTTATATGTTATAAACAAGCAATTTACTGAATTTCTTTAGTGCCCCAAAATCAACATCCAAGACAGATTCAAAGTAACAATTTCATTCAACTTAGCATTTTATTTTCTCATAGAGACTGAGGCAAATTCCCAAGGTTTCCGGGCCAATCCTTTGAGTATCAGCCTGGCTGACTATGAGACCTGAAATGCGAGAAACTAATCACTGATAATATTAAGTGTGTTTTTCATTTCCAGTTCATTTCCAGTTCCAAGATTCCACGAGGCTCCACAACCACTGTGTGCATCAACTGCAAAGCAGTGATTGCTGTGGCCACCAAGACCTGCAAGTCTTGTCAGACAGTGCAACCCAGAAAGCAGAGGCTGGCTATAAAGCTGGCTAAATTTGAGGCAAAAAAGGAAGCCTGGTTAAAAAACCAAAAAAAACAAAAAACACCTCACGTGTCATGGATGAGGCATCTGTGCTGGTATGTGTTTAACATCTGTAATTGTATTTCACAAAATTATAGCTGATTATATGACAATAATTTTTTTTCCTTTTTTAGTTGGAAAAATTGTTGGCAGTGGGATTTAGGGGTATGGTATTTGTTGCCAAACCAGGCAAAAAGCCTGCCACTTGGCATGCCCATGTGGTGCACCCCAAGTGGCAGTTATCAGATCAGGCTGCAAAGTGCCTGGAGAGAATGAAGGCCTTATATGAGGTGCTGATTGCTGGTGAGCCTATCTACCTGCAGTCATTTATACTCATTTATATTTTTAATCATAATTTGACACTTTAACTCTGTTTACAATAAGCAAATCTATTTAGATATCTCAAATGACAATGCTAGCTTACAGAACAAAACAGCCACACTGATCATTTTGTCTTTTTGTTCCATCGAGGTTGGACAAACCAGCAGCCCTCCACCTCCTCGGCCGCCCAGCCCTCCACCTCCTCGGCAATTCAGCCCTCCACCTCCTCGGCAATTCAGCCCTCCACCGACTCGGCAATTCAGCCCTCCACCGACTCGGCAATTCAGCCCTCCACCGACTCGGCAATCCAGGCCTCCACCTCCTCGGCCGCCCAGCCCTCCACCTCCTCGGCCGCCCAGCCCTCCACCTCCTCGGCAATTCAGCCCTCCACCGACTCGGCAATTCAGCCCTCCACCGACTCGGCAATTCAGCCCTCCACCGACTCGGCAATTCAGCCCTCCACCGACTCGGCAATTCAGCCCTCCACCGACTCGGCAATTCAGCCCTCCACCGACTCGGCAATTCAGCCCTCCACCGACTCGGCAATCCAGGCCTCCACCGCCTCGGCCGCCCAGCCCTCCACCTCCTCGGCCGCCCAGCCCTCCACCTCCTCGGCCGCCCAGCCCTCCACCTCCTCGGCCGCCCAGCCCTCCACCTCCGCTGCAATTCAGCCCTCCACCAGTATGCAAATTTATGAAATTGTAAAATTGTAGTTAAAGATTTTATTGTCATACAGCTTGCAATGACAAACTCTTTGCAGATATGAGGGAATATCAGCTCAAAATTACATAGTTTTGGTTTGATATCACACTGGACATACCGTCAGCTTCAATAGAATGATTACGAAATTAGATTATTTGACATCAGACTTGTTAATGATAACAGGTGTAGTAAAATTAAGTTTTAGTTTTCTTTATTTTCAACAGATAAACCTCCAAAGAAGAAACTTACAAATAACATCAATGAAAGTTATTTAGTCATCCGTTATTTACATTTCCCCATTTCAATTAGGACTGTACACATATTTTAATTGATCTTCTATATATCTTCAATATGAAATAAACCAATCAATCAATTCAGCTTTATTTTTACATTACCTTTCATAGAGCTCCGTTGCAGTTCAATGTGCATCATACTGATATAAAATTAGAACATAAAATAGTGATAACACACGTTAATAACAAAGATGGACTTAGAAAAAGCGACTAATAAACTCATATATTTTCAAATAAATTATGGAAACAACAATAAAACTTGGAAAAAAATATTTACAAGCATCAAAAATTATAGTTAACACAAAGTCCACTAAGATAGTGATGAAACAAGTAATTAAATAAAATATAGAGCTATTATCACACATTATAAAAAGTTGATTTAAAAAACCCTACATACAAAATCTTGACTGATAAATTTAATGTTTTATATTTGTTTGAAAGTATGGATATTCTCAGATCCCACACACACTTTTCCGCTGTTTGAGAGCAGAATGGGTAAATTAAGTATCAACATTTTTTTTCCTGATCTATGAGACTATAAAAGATGTCCTGGTTTGTAAACTAAATGTATCTCTGATAGTCTGGATCAAGGCTGTGCAGTGCCTTAAAAACGAATAAAATAATTGTAAAATCAATTAAATAAATCACAGGTGGCCAGTGTAAAGATTTTTTATTTATGTAATGTGTGCCTTTCAAGTCTTCTAGTCAATGTTGCCACCTGTATTTCTGCGTTTTTAATCAAAAGCAGTTTATTGTATTCTTTGGAAGACCAAAAACTAAGGCAAGGCAAGTTTATTTGTCTAGCACAATTCATGTTACAAAACAATTCAAAGTGCTTTAAATAAAACATTAAAAGCATTACAGTGGCGTGCAGAAAACGCATTACAAAGTAAAAGAATAAAAAGCATAATTTAAAATTAAAAAGAAAAATTTTGAAGAAAAAAGAAAACAGGAGAGTAATTCCAGGTTTTAAAGAAGCCGTGCAGATTTGAACATTAGAATAAAAACCTATTGAGAAGCAGCTGAGAACAGGTGGGTCTTTAACCTGGATGTAAATAAACTGAGTGTTTCAGCTGATCTGGGGCTTTCTGGGAGTTTGTTCCAGACATGTGGAGCATAGAAGCTGAACGCAGCTTCTCCATGTCTGGTTCTGACCTGGGAACTGATAAAAGAGCGGATCCACATGACCTGAGGGGTCGAGTAGGTTCATACTGGGTCAGGAGATCACCGATGTGTTTTGGTCCTAAACCATTCTGAGCTTTATAGACCAGCAGCACAACTTTAAAGTCTATCCTCTGACAGACAGGCAGCCAGTGTAAAGACCTCAGAGCTGGACTGATGCGGTCCACTTTTTTGGTCTTAGTGAGAACTCGAGCAAGTACAACATTACAATAATTCAACTTGCTTTCGATAAAACGTGTGTTAATCTCTTTGTGTTGCGCAGTGTTGAGCAAAAACTGTTGTCTTGAATTATGATTTTCTTTCTGTGCATCCGTTGCAGTTCTATAAAAAATTTTTTTTTATGTAAGTGTACATTTTATTCTCTTTCAGAATGCAGCCACATGGTCGGAGGAAAGGATGGGTATTATCCGGTGAAGCTGGTTTTAAAGAGAAAAATGCAAAAGGTTGTCTTTTGTCATTATTTGAAGTAGACATGAAATGTAACTATATACCTTAACTATGAATGTATTTCGTGGATTTTAATGCACCACAATTCTAAAGCTGACAGTGTGATTGCTTGTTAATTTTTTTTATATATTTCTCAGGGGAACCAAATGGAGTTCGTGGAGTGGGAGCCCTGTTCCATGTGGTATGTATAATTTCTCTTTTTATTTTATGAAGAAATCGTCAATGTTATTTTATTCATGTAATGGAAGTTGTAAGGTCTTTATTGTTAAATCCTTTTGTGCTATTTACTTTTATTAACATATTTTAAATTGCAAGCATAAACCAAGTACATATACACACGTGCTCAAATTTGTTGGTACCCTTACAGCTCATTGAAATAATGCTGCATTACTCCTGAAAAGTGATGAAATTGAAAGCTATTTTATCATGTATACTTGCATGCCTTTGGTATGTCATAGAATAAAGCAAAGAAGCTGTGAAAAGAGTTGAATTATTGCTTATTCTACAAAGATATTCTAAAATGGCCTGGACACATTTGTTGGTACCCCCTAG
This sequence comes from Valencia hispanica, assembly GCA_963556495.2. NCBI lineage: Eukaryota > Metazoa > Chordata > Actinopteri > Cyprinodontiformes > Valenciidae > Valencia > Valencia hispanica. The sequence continues at coordinate 12,062,259 of OY747702.1, read as the reverse complement.
AAAAGATAATAAATAACTGGATCATAGTGATATTTCAAACAAAATAGTTACTTTAATTAGTATCACACATGTTTCCAATCTTGTAATCAGTCATTCAGCCTATTTAAATGGAGAAAAGTAGTCACTGTGCTGTTTGGTATCATTGTGTGCACCACACTGAACATGGACCAAAGAAAGCAAAGGAGAGAGTTGTCTGAGGAGATCAGAAAGAAAGTAATTGACAAGCATGGTAAAGGTAAAGGCTACAAGACCATCTCCAAGCAGCTTGATGTTCCTGTGACAACAGTTGCAAATATTATTAAGAAGTTTAAGGTCCATGGAACTGTAGCCAACCTCCCTGGGCGCGACCGCAAGAGGAAAACCGACCCCAGAATGAACAGAAGGATAGTGCGAATGGTAGAAAAAGAACCAAGGATAACTGCCAAAGAGATGCAAGCTGAACTCCAAGGTGAAGGTACGTCTGTTTCTGATCGCACAATCCGTCGCTGTTTAAGCGAAAGTGGGCTCCATGGAAGAAGACCCAGGAGGACTCCACTTTTGAAAGAAAAACATAAAAAAGCCAGACTGGAATTTGCTAAAATGCATATTGACAAGCCACAATCCTTCTGGGTGAATGTCCTTTGAACAGATGAGTCAAAACTGGAGCTTTTTGGCAAGTCACATCAGCTCTATGTTCACAGACGAAAAAATGAAGCTTTCAAAGAAAAGAACACCATACCGAGAGTGAAACATGGAGGAGGCTCGGTTATGATTTGGGGCTGCTTTGCTGCGCCTGGCACAGGGTGCCTTGAATCTGTGCAGGTCACAATGAAATCTCAAGACTATCAAGGCATTCTGGAGCGAAACGTACTGCCCAGTGTCAGAAAGCTCGGTCTCAGTCGCAGGTCATGGGTCCTCCAACAGTATAATGACCCAAAACACACAGCTAAAAGCACCCAAGACTGGATACGAACAAAACATTGGACTATTCTGAAGTGGCCTTCTATGAGTCCTGATCTGAATCCTATCGAACATCTATGGAAAGAGCTGAAACTTGCAGTCTGGAGAAGGCACCCATCAAACCTGAGACAGATGGAGCAGTTTGCTCAGGAAGAGTGGGCCAAACTACCTGTTAACAAGTGCAGAAGTCTCATTGAGAGCTACAGAAAACGTTTGATTGCAGTGATTGCCTCTAAAGGTTGTGCAACAAAATATTAGGTTAGGGGTCCCATCATTTTTGTCCATGCTTTTTTCATTTGTTTTCTTATTTACAATATTATGTTGAATGAAACATCAAAAGCAAAGTCTGATTTCTATTAAATATGTAATAAACAATGGTGGATGCCAATTACTTTTGTCAGTTTCAAATTATTTCAGAGAAAATTGTGCATTCTTCATTTTTTGTGGAGGGGTACCAACAAATTTGAGCACGTGTGTAAATACCTCAGTCAAACTATCACCATATGATGGTAATTTACAGTAATCATACAACTATGAGCTTGAGTATGAAGTGCAAACTGAAGCCCACTGCGGCTCATTGTCCTTTACTGTCATGTTGTCATTGAATCTTCTTTTCATTTATTGCAGTGGGAGGACGTGGCCTCCACAGTGGGTGGCAAAGGACAACACGAGGAATTAAACCCTCCACCCCCCATACCATCAGTTGTTGTTAATATAGTTGTTAATATATTAAAAAGATTTGAAAAAATGTGATCCAGATGATTTTGTAATGCAATACATACATGCATACTAACAGATAGACAGTTTGATTGAAGGATTGATTTACCTCAGAGGGGGAACAAAATTGTAACAGTATACAAACATCAGAATAACTACATAAAATTCATGAAAAGAAATAACAGAACTACAAGTATAATATATAAAGACAAATTAAGCAGAAATAAATATTCTGTATGGGATTGTAGTTTGTGGTCTGATCAAACCTGGCTTAAAATATGGTATCAATTTGTCTTATTTATCACGCATTATATTACGGTATAAGATTATAAAGTTCTAGTTTGTATAGTGGTTAAAATGTTTTTTTTCCTAATAGCAATGTTTTCTAAATCGAACAAAAGTCATAATTTAATGCGTAGAAGCGTATTTGTGGTCAAACCATAGACTGTATGGGTCAAACGCATAGGTCGAATGTTAGAGCAACTTTTATATTTAATTCAATTCAAAATTACTTTATTAATCCCAAAGGGAAATTAAATGTTGTAACTCATTATGCAAGTTCCTTCATAGATTTGTTGTAGATGCTGATGGCTGTGGGTAGGGATGATCTCTTGTTGTGCTCTGCAGATCTGAAGAAGCCTCTGACTGAAGACGCTCTGTAGTTGTCTGATGTAGAAGATACTCTGGATCTATGGCGTCTTCTTTTCAACTCATCAGGGTTTTATGGCTGTAGTTGAGGTATTTGAGCATTACTGTCCTTAGGAACCACCATAGCAACAGACAGTGGACTTTATTAAATGGGTTTTTCGTTTAGATTCCTTGAATAATATATTTGATTAAGACAGATTTAGGTTTGGTTTGTTTCACTTAATAGATCTGTAAATAGCCCGTGAACAAGTGAAGACTTTAATAATAATTCCGTTATGAATGTTACGTCACTGTGATGCGCCCACTAGTTGTAGTTCTAATGTATAGTTTTTCAACGGTCGTTTCCTAGATGATTCAACACCCCTAAGATATGTTGTTGTCAAGGTTTATCTTGTTGAATACAAATACTACTACTGCTTGTGATAAATAAATAAAATTACATCAATCACATAGGCTAACCTTTTTTTTTTCTTTTCCAAAACTAGCTATTTATAGTTCATTAGCCTATTACACAGTTTTTAACGCATGAAAAATAGGCTGGAGGTGTAGAAACACATTCAATTCCTTTTTTATTCAAAGAATCACAACAACAACAATAATACAAATAACAATAATAATAATAATCGTAACCAGTTTGAGCAAGAACGTGGCCCGTGATGCGGCATCAACTTCCTTCAGGTTCATTAGTTATAGCGTCCCTAGCAACCACCGTAGCAACCACAAAAAACGTACCATGCATACAATTTCGTTGAGACCTGAAATAATGTACATCGAAATGAAAAAACTATGGGTCGTATACATAAACCCAATGAATATTATGGAAACAAAGTCTACATTTGTCGCAAGAAAAGTTGTCAAAACTAAGCTGAAGCCACAATCTACCTTAAAATATCGCAATTTCCACCGAAAATAAAAGGTATGTCCGCCATGTTTTTAAATACGCCGGGGAGAAACTCGGCAGTCACGTGACCTTAAGTATGCCCATAGAAATGACTAGGAAAATAAAACGTAGCCATGCTACAATTTCAGAGCCCTTTTTGTGAAATAGCTACGTTTTGCCCTGTGGACAAACGTAGCTATTACACAATTTGGAATGAGACTGCGTTGTGTCAGCCCATTTTTTTATTTCAGGGTAAGAAGGTGATGTGTTACGGTTAAATAGGCTAAATCCAATATGCTACTAGTAAAAAATGTTAACTTTTAAAAAAAAAACTATATTTTCCCCTAAAATAAAAATAACCTTTAAAATAAGGTTTGTGCCACAAAAAGTTACATTTTCCTGGTAAAAATTTACTTTAAAGACAGAGTTCACCTTATGAAATTTGATCTACCTTAACTTTTTAATTCATAAATGTAATTATGAACCATTTTATTTCATGTATAGAAATATTTTTGGTATAAGTAAAGTATCTAACCAGCTTAGTAGTTGAATTGCTGTTATTAGATAACTCACAAAGTAGTATATTAATACACAAAGTATTATTTATTCTCAAATACCTACCACAAATAAAATGTAAATCTCTAATTTTAAAATATCAAGTGACAGAATGAGTAAGCAATCACTGAAGAAATACTAACAAGTTTATTTAATTGTGTAAAACCAGTCAAGAATGTTGACAATTCAGAAAACTTTACAAAAACGTAGAAAACTTAAAGTGTCACTGGCGCTTTTCTCACCACAAAACAACACATAGAATTTTGCTCTTTCAATTTACACATATGCAGTTATTGGGATTAAAACAAATTTTCTATCATTGTAATAACATCTGAATTTAGTAAATTCCAGGAAGAAGTTTATATCAACTTATTTTAAGCACAGAACTGTGCAGTTAAGCTAAAAATGTAAATTTTCAAACAGCATCAGAAAACATCCTTAAAGTCTTCAAACTACCAGGTATACCACAATTTTCAGCAAGAATTTGAAACAAAAGTTAAACAAGTACAAACGGTCTCCCTAATAAAACTTCACAATCTTAAAAACATTCAACTCACATTCAGAAGTGGCACAGTGCTTTCAACAGAAGAACGACTGTAGAACATGTAATATAGTTTACCTTTATCACATTGTCCCATACATCTGTTGTGAATTGGCGCTATATAAATAAACTGAATTGAATTGAATTGAATTGAAGAGAGGTAGGTCTAGGTCCATTCATGATCAGCAATGTCTGTGATTAGTGCGAGGACTGTGGGATTGACTGAGTCCACCTTTTTCTTATTGGACTCTACCTTGGTGCCTCTCTCAGGATTGATGGAAAAGAAGCACCTTTATGTAATAAAGAGCAAGAGAACTTGAGGTGATTAAACACCTGAGACGAGATATCAAATTGTTAAGTTTGATGAATTCACACACACACACAGATGAAAAAAACCTTTGTAAAATCAATGTCACCGTTGGAGGAACTCCCGCGTTGATCGTAGTTCCACAGTAGTGTATGTTAAAGAAACTCCCATCAGGCAGATGGCAGAGGTGAAAGGTGTGATGTGGTCATTGACAATCGTCTTGTCAATGCTCAACATGAATATCTCAGCAGAGAAGCAGGAGGAACCTAATGGGGAAAAACATAATTAAATAAACACACACACACACAAACACACACACACATATATATATATACACACATATATATATATATATATATATATATATATATATATATATACAAACTAGGGATGTCTCCAAATTTTCGACTTGATTTTCGATCGGTCATTTGATTTGCTTTAGCTCTGGTCCTGCTGGTTCTTCTTTAACTGTCCTACCCTTGCATTAGCAGAAGCTAAGCTAATAGCTAGCGTCAGCTATTGTGCTCTGTAGACGTGTGCTGTGCTCACGGGGGATGTGATACAGCAGTTAATAATGTTACGGGGTGTTTGTTACCAGTGCCTTTCTGGTTTCTAAATATTCTTGGATGAGAGCATCCAAACAGGTAACCTTATCCATGGCAATCTGCTGAGCACAAACTAAGTCAACAATGTTCTTAAGCTGCAAGGTTAACTGCCACACATCTTCTTGAGGGTTCTGCACTTTGTCTCCAATTATGAGAGGTAAAAGTCTCAAGAAGTTCCAATTTTGAACAGCTTGTCCACTGAGTTTCAGTGTTTTTGAACAGACCTCACAAGGATTTGAGGAAGCATCCAATCCTTTGTGTTTAAATTGCTTGATGCGCCTGTTGAGAATCTTGTAAGTGAACCACGATTTTGTGCTGATGAAGTACTTGAGGTAAAGAGCCAGATCGCATGAGAGGACACCCTCAAAGATGTCATGACTGAGACATGGGTGCATGCCAGGTGTACAAACGTCAAAGTTTTGTAAAGAATTAAATACAGACCGGGGGTCTCATTTATAAACGTTGCGTATGCACAAAATGGGGCCTAAAACTGGCGTACGCCACTTTCAAAGCAAAAGTTGTGATTTATAAAAAACAGACTTGACGGGAAAATGTGGGAACCTGCACTCCAACTCTGACCCGTGCGTACGGACATTTTGGAGACGGGGGAATCGACGACGCAGTTGGTGAGGTGGTGAACTGCAGCTAGACTGCATATTACTCCTCTCACACATATCATTTCACCTCACACCTCACACCAAACATTAATTATGGATTCATGTTATTATAAACATCCAAACCAGCAATGATATCTATATTGTAGCTTTGCAGTGAGCTATAGCTCTTCTAAAACATTTTTCAATATTAAAATAAATACATCAAATTTATCTCAAAACCTTAAACTCAGATAAAAGATAAAAGATAAAAAAGACTGTATGCCAATTAATAAATGGAATCATCTGTACCATGTATATTTGATTGGCACGTTCATTGTGCCAAGGAAGGAAGCAATCAGTCTTATTGCTGCCAACAGAAATACCCCAACTACTTTCAAGCGTAATATTTGAGATGGATGCACTGGCGTTGCAAGAAGATTTTGCAAATGGAAGGATTAGGAGAGAACGCGTGTTCAGGGATCATGCGGACCTCTTGATGATGACTGGCTAATAAGCAGATTCAGATTCCCTAGAGCTGTGCTCTTGGATCTCTGTGCTGAATTGGGCCCGGTTTTAGAGAGACCGTCCAGGCGGAACCGTGCCATTCCGGTCCAGCTGCAGGTGCTCACCACTCTGGGGTTTCTTGACACACAGCAGTGTAGGGAACAGACTGCAGGCAGGCGCTGTGCGTGATGGCTGGCTGCTCGGTAAGTCCTCACCGTCATTAGACATGCTGGTTGTTGACGCCTGAATAAAACGTGTTATCACTTGCAGGTGATAGTGGCTAACCTCTCAGGAGCTGGCTTCTGACCCCGTTCCCTGACCCACAGACAGCAGAGGAAATGCGCTACAACTCCTGTCACACGCGTGCGCGCTCAGTCGTGGAGTAGAGAGCGCCCTTCACAACAGTTTTGTCTGCCATCATTATCCCATTCTCCACTAGTACCTTCAAATCAGTCAGGAGTTCTGAAAAAAACTTGGTCATGGCCAAATTCTTTGAAGTAATTCTCTCTACATAGTAAAACTAACTGCATATGATCAGCATTCGATCGGGCATGGGGAGGAATGTTGAGTAGAGAAAAGTAAACTGTTAAAATCTTGTGCCTCGTTTTTGCTGAACCAAGTGGGTTCACAACTTCAAATGCATCCTGGTATAGAACCAGCTTGAGACTGTTCGGATTTTCTCAAAAAAATGTGTTTGACCGAAGCACATTACCATCACAACAGTCACTTAGAACATCTGGATTTGAAACATTAGGCTCCACTGACATGAGACCTTGCCAAAAACTAGATTCCGGCACACTCTTCGAAGTATTTAGCACAGGTACATAATAGGCATGCCTCTCTGTCCTGTTCTCATCTCTACCCAAAAACCCTTTCTGAGGTTCCACATGCCTGAACACATCTTAAAAGCATTGAACTCTCGAGTAAGCAGTTCTCCTGGGCCCTGTCTGACAAGCTGAGAACATGTCCGATTGTTTTACTGTCCATCCATCCATCCATTTTCTTCCGCTTATCCGGGGTCGGGTTGCGGGGGCAGCAGCCTAAGCAAAGAGACCCAGACTTCCCTCTCCCCAGCCACTTGTTCCAGCTCCTCGGGAGGAACCCCAAGGCGCTCCCAGGCCAGCCGAGAAACATAGTCCCTCCAGCGTGTCCTGGGCCTTCCCCTGGGCCTCCTCCCTGTGAGACGTGCCTGAAACACCTCACCAGGGAGGCGTCCAGGAGGCATCCTGACCAGATGCCCGAGCCACCTCAACTGACTCCTCTCGATGTGGAGAAGCAGCGGCTCTACTCTGAGCCCCCTCCGGATGACTGAGCTTCTCACCCTATCTCTAAGGGAGAGCCCAGACACTCTGCGGAGGAAACTCATTTCAGCCGCTTGTATCCGTGATCTCGTTCTTTCGGTCACCACCCAGAGTTCGTGACCATAGATGAGGGTAGGAACGTAGATCGACCGGTAAATCGAGAGCTTCGCCTTTTGGCTCAGCTCTCTCTTCACCACGACAGACCGGTAGAGCGCCCGCATAAGTGCAGATGCCCCACCAATCCGTCTATCGATCTCCCGCTCCATTTTTCCCTCACTCGTGAACAAGACCCCCAGATACTTAAACTCCTCCACTTGGGGAAGGACCCCATCCCCGACCCGGAGGAGGCACCCCACCCTTTTCCGGCTCAAGACCATGGCCTCGGATTTGGAGGTGCTGATTCTCATCCCAGCCGCTTCACACTCGGCTGCGAACAGCTCCAGCGAAAGCTGTAGATCACGCTCCGATGAAGCCAAGAGGACCACATCATCTGCAAAAAGCAGAGACCCGATCCTGAGGCCACCAAAACGGATCCCCTCAACGCCTTGGCTGCGCCTAGAGATCCTGTCCATAAAAGTTAGGAACAGGATCGGTGACAAAGGGCAACCTTGGCAGAGTCCAACTCTCACTGGAAACAAGCCCGACTTACTGCCGGCAATGCGAACCAAACTCTGGCACCGGTCGTACAGGGACCTAACAGCCCGTATCAAGGGGCCCGGTACCCCATACTCCCGGAGCACCCCCCACAGGGCCCCCCGAGGGACACGGTCGAACGCCTTCTCCAAGTCCACAAAACACATGTAGACCGGTTGGGCGAACTCCCATGCACCCTCCAGGACCCTGCTGAGGGTGTAGAGCTGGTCCAGTGTTCCACGGCCAGGACGAAAACCGCATTGTTCCTCCAGGATCCGAGGTTCGACTATCCGTCGGACCCTCCTCTCCAGAACCCCTGAATAGACCTTACCAGGGAGGCTCAGAAGTGTGATCCCCCTGTAGTTGGAACACACCCTGTGGTCCCCCTTTTTAAACAGGGGGACCACCACCCCGGTCTGCCAATCCAAGGGAACTGCCCCCGATGTCCACGCAATATTGCAGAGCCGCGTTAACCAACACAGCCCCACAACATCCAGAGCCTTGAGGAACTCCGGTCGAATCTCATCCATCCCCGGAGCCTTGCCACCGAGGAGCTTTTTAACGACCTCGGTGACCTCAACACCAGAGATTGGAGAGCCCGACCCCAAGTCCCCAAACCCTGCTTCCAGATTGGAAGGCGTGCTGGTGGGATTGAGGAGGTCTTCGAAGTATTCCATCCACCGACCCAAAACGTCCCGCGTCGAGGTCAGCAGCACACCATCCCCACTGTAAACAGTGTTGGTGGCAGACCGCTTTCCCCCCCTGAGACGCCGGATGGTGGACCAGAATCGCTTCGAAGCCGTACGGAAGTCGTTTTCCATGGTCTCTCCAAACTCCTCCCACGCCCGAGTTTTTGCCTCAGCAACCATCCGAGCCGCATCCCGCTTGGCCTGTCGGTACCTATCAGCTGCTTCAGGGGTCCCACAAGCCAAAAAGACCCGGTAGGACTCCTTCTTCAGCCTGACAGCATCCCTTACCGCCGGTGTCCCCCAGCGGGTTCGGGGGTTGCCGCCGTGACAGGCACCGACCACCTTGCGGCCACAGCTACGGTCAGCCGCCTCGGCAATGGAGGCGCGGAACATGGTCCACTCGGACTCGATGTCCCCCGCCTCCCCCGGGACGTGTTCAAAGTTCTGCCGGAGGTGTGAGTTAAAGCTCCTTCTGACAGGAGACTCTGCCAGACGTTCCCAGCAGACCCTCACAACACGTTTGGGCCTTCCAGGTCTGTCCGGCGTCCTCCCCCACCATCGGAGCCGACTCACCACCAGGTAGTGGTCAGTGGACAGCTCTGCCCCTCTCTTCACCCGAGTGTCCAAAACATGCGGCCGCAGATCAGATGAGACGACAACCAAGTCGATCATTGAGCTATATATGATATACCTGGTCTGGTATCCTGCTTGGCTGCAATGCCCTGTTGGACGGGGGGCATCGACTGGGATGATGCTCCCAGTGGCTGAACATCCACTGTGTCCTGTTATCAACTTTTTACTTTCTGTAACATAGAAAGTTCTCTTATATCGGATCTTCTGTTCCTTCTGTGTTCTGCTCTGTCTTCTCAAACCCCCAGACGGTCGTGGCAGATGGCCGCTCCTACTGAGCCTGGTTCTGTTGGAGGTTTCTTCCTGTTAAAGGGGAGTTTTTCCTCTCCACTGTCGCTACATGCTTGCTCAGTATGAGGGATTGCTGAAGGATTGCTGTGGTTGGAAATCTGCCCAACCTCACGCCAATGACTGACGCAATCTGCTGGGATTCCTTAAATAGGAAACTTTTTAACTGATTGGAATGTTTGTATAATTGTATTGAATGACTTCTTGTTAAGTCCCTTGAGATGACATCTGTTGTGAATTGGCGCTATATAAATAAACTGAATTGAATTGAATTGAATTGAGCTGCGGCCTAAGGTGTCCTGGTGCCAAGTGCACATATGGACACCTTTATGCTTGAACAAGGTGTTCATTATGGACAATCCATGACGAGCACAGAAGTCCAACAACAAGACACCACTCGGGTTTAGATCGGCGGGGCCATTCCGCCCAACCACACCCCTCCAGGTCTCACTGTCATCGCCCACGTGAGCCTTGAAGTCCCCCAGCAGAACAAGGGAGTCCCCAGGAGGAGCACTCTCCAGCACCCCCTCCAAAGACTCCAAGAAGGGTGGGTAATCTAATCTGCTCTTTGGCGCGTAAGCACAAACAACAGTCAGGACCCGTCCCCCCACCCGGAGGCGGAGGGAGGCTACCCTCTCGTTCACCGGGGTAAACCCCAACGTACAGGCGCCGAGATGGGGGGCAACAAGTATGCCCACCCCAGCTCGGCGCCTCTCAGCGGGGGCAACCCCAGAGTGGAAGAGAGTCCAACCCCTCTCGAGGAGACGGGTTCTAGAGCCAGAGCCGTGCACCGAGGTGAGTCCGACGATGTCCAGTCGGAACCTCTCAACCTCGCACACCAGCTCCGGCTCCTTACCCACCAGAGAGGTGACGTTCCACGTCCCGAGAGCCAGCTTCTGCAGCCGAGGATCGGACCGCCAAGGTCCCCGCCTTTGGCCGCCGCCCATCCTGCACAGCACCCGACCCCTATGGCCCCTCCCACAGGTGGTGAGCTCATGGGAAGGGGGGCCCATGTTACCTCTTCGGGCTAAGCCCGACCGGGCCCCATGGGTAAAGGCCCGGCCACCAGGCGCTCGCCAACGTGCCCCACCTCCAGGCCTGGCTCCAGAGGGGGGCCCCGGTGACCCGCGTCCGGGCGAGGGAACACTGAGTCCATCTGTCGTTTTCATCATAGGGGTCTTTTGGGCTGCACTTTGTCTGATCCCTCACCTAGAACCAAATTGCCATGGGTGACCCTACCAGGAGCAAAAGCCCCCGACAACATAACTCCTAGGATCATTGGGACACTCAAACCCCTCCACCACGATAAGGTGGCAGCCCAGGGAGGGTATCACAGATTTTTTTAACGTCTTCATCTGAAACTGACATATATTTTAGAAGTGAGCTTAGTTTATCAAGTGTGTACATCTGTCCTAATTCGTGTATATTATGTATTTCTACAACAATGGTTTGAATGGTAGATGGCGGCAGATGATGCTGTCCCTGTAGTTTAATGTAAAACATACATACATTTCTAAGATACATGTCACTGAAATTAGGCCCATCCATACCAGGATCTTCTGCATTTGAGACACTAGCAGCTTGCTGAATGGTGACACTTGTAGTTAGACTCTCTGACTGAGCCTCTCAAAGCTTTTGTTCCCTCACACTGATGTTCACAAAGTGAGACGGTGCTTTTTATTAGATCACAGTTGGTTTCCTGAGAGAACGTTTTAGTACCTATGCGGTTGCGGTACAAGTAAGATTTTAAAGCAGCATATCCAAGAAAGACTTGCTTACAACTGGATTCAACACATCTTAACATACATCGTGGTTCATTACGATGCAGTCTGCAATGCAAAACATAAGCTTTTACAGACTGAACCGATACTGCGCGAATGTTACAATAATACATCTTTACATGCCACTGCGTCGAGGTTAGCTAACTTAAAGCTACGCCTGATTTCAAATAAGGCAGGAAAATCCAGCCCATAGTTCAAACTAATTAGGCGGGTACCAATGACACCAGTCTCTCTGAACGCGAACTACTGTCTTGGCTGTTTCTGTCTAATGTTGCTAACACTAATGCTAGGGACAAGCTAAGGCTAACGCATCTTCTCATATGTGCCTTCACTGTGTGCAAAACAACATTGCCCCCGAAACAAACAACTTATACAGTTTTTCATACCGCATAGAGTGAAGACGTTAATGTTAACTCCAAAAAAGAAATCCAGTCCATGAAAGAAGGGAGCGTGATGCAAGTAGTCCGAAGCGAATCTTGAGCAGTGCAGAAGTGACGAGCTCTTCAGCGTTCAGCCGTTAGCTGCTGTGGAGCGTGATGCAAGGCGCTGATTGGCCCGTTTGAATTCAGGCGCCTTGATGGCTAAAGATGCTCCAGACTTTAAGGAGAAAACACTTTTTAGATTTGATGCTTTAAGCTCACACAGTTGTATTTTTCATCTAAAATCTGAATTTGTGGCCATATGACAATGAATGTGAATAATTGGAACCAACACAAAATTATTTTTCTAATACTTTGGGGATCGTAACATGATTTCCCTCAATGTGTATGTCGAAAAACTGCAAACCTCTGCAGGTGGCTTCATGACCTCGACAGTATGTATGTACATTTAACTACACACTGTAGGCCTACTCTTTAAAAAGTAAGTCCAAAATTGCTCTAGCAAAACTTGTTTCAACATTTAAGATCTCCAGTCATCCATATATGGCAATTCATATGATAATATGCTGCATTAGAAATAACACAACAAAACTCAGGGAAGCTAAAGACATGCAAACATATAGATATACTCAAATGTAAAGCTTAAAGATATTATTCTAGTACACTGGTTATTCTTCACATCTCACATCGCTCACTACCATTAATGTGTGAATATATATGGAGAGAATCAAGAACAGATTCAATGTAGTGTTTTGAGTTTCTTAGAAAATGCTATTTATCAATTGTTATGTCAAATGATTGTAAAAATCACAATGTCATATTACAGCATATTCATTTCCACCACAACTATACATTCAGCAAGTAATACCTATTTTTTGTAAATAATTAAATGTAAAAATGATAAGTGTTTGACTGTTATAAGTTTTACGGAAGATTTCCGTAAAAAAATCATGCAAGGGTCCTTTACAGTAGGATTCTATATTTTTTCAAAGAAAAAAAATTTACTAATTAGCCTACTAATTGTACCGGTTAATTTATTTGCGGCAACTTCAGATAAAGAAAAAAACTGTTATACACAGTTTTACACTTTAGATGGTTTCACTGTCATTGTTTTACTTGTTTTTCACTGCTAAAAATACGGCTTCATCCTGAAAGAGCAGCGAGACAGAACATATGTATGTAGAAAAGAATTTTATGTAGAAGCTACTCTTTGTCTTTACACTCCTTTTATATTTCATATTGAGAGAAACCTTTTAGCATCCAAAAGTGGATGTTTTAGGTCTGGCTAAAATAATACAAATAGAAACTATTTAATAAAAGTTCAACAGTGATATTTGACGACGTTTAGGTCAGTCACTGTTTACCATCTAGAGTTAAAGAAAACTGTTTTGCAGTCACTCTTCTATGTCTCACTCAAGCCTTGTGGCAAGGAGATCTTAGTTTTCTCTAATGTTTATCCAGTCCAAGCCAGTTGAGTTTGTCCTCTTGTCCCCCCTGGTTGTGGAGCTTCTGTCGCCTGAATTTGAAATAGCTTTCCCAGTGGAGATTGGCCTGAGGTTTAAATGATTAAACCACATTAATGACATGTCTAACATGGACAGATTTTTTTTCACTTTTCACACACTCAGCAGACACGGAATAATGAGTCTTAACTGTACACGATTGTGTCAATTTGCAGTCAAAATCAATTGTCGTTCTAGCAATTTAGGTTGTTCCTCACAAACCAGGGCAAAAACATAGTAGAAGACAAGATCAAGAGAAGCTTAAAGAAGAAACTCAGATCCAACATTTTTAGGACAACCTTTGGCCATGTTCGGAAACATTGTAGTTGATCAGTGACTTCCAGTTTTGAATAATGGATAACCTCCTGTTCCACCATATTACAAAGCTGCTCTATTGGACTGTGATCTGGTGTCTGTGGAGGCCGTTGGTGTACAGCGAAGTCTTTGTCATATTCAAAGAATTCACATCAATCATATTTGAGATTGTTTGAGTTTATGATATGGTGCATTATCCTGCTGGCAGTAGCAATAATAAGATGGGTTTACAGTCATAAAGAGATGGGAATGGTCGGCTTTGGTGTTTCAGCAGAGGTGTGCACTTGAGTCATGTGATTTGTGACTCTAGACAAAAATTTACTTACTTTAGATTTAAATTGGTCAAATCATAAAGAACTTTAGACTTGACTCTGACTTTTACGCCAATGACTCGTGACTTCACTTTGACTCGACCCTTCCAATTTCTTTATTGACCAATCTCTTATAGTCCCATTTTGGTGAGCCTGTGTGATTTCTTTGCTTAGTTTCATGGGAGCACCCACTGTGGACTTCTTCTGCATTGGCCCCTCTGCTTCAGAATTCAACACATTCATTCACATTCATACTCAAACTACTGTTGCCTTTCTATCATCTTGAAAAATTGCTGCTCAATCTGTAGGAGCACTGATATCAAAAAGTTAAATTTATCCCGAACATACAGTAGCTGTTTGGTTCTATCAGCTCACGGGTAACCAATAAAAAAAACCACTGACTGGTAGAAAGTGACAGAGGCAGTAAATGCGGTGGGGACAGTGGAGAGGTTCCTGTTGGAAATAAAGAAAAAAATGGTCTGATATCAAACTGAATACAATAAAACATCCCTCAGCACACAGCTGGGCCAGATCTTCTACAGGGGGTGCACAGATCACCTCATTTGACCCGCGTGTGGCCAGCGTTATTGGAGACACTGCTTTGGCTGGCATCAGTAACCATGGAGACAACGACAACCTGCTGCACCGATAAGCAGGGCCATCTAGTTTCCACAGTACAGTTTGCAAACCTTTTATTAATACGTGTAACAACATCCTTTTTAAACTAAAGCGCTTGATGTGACAAGTGAGAAAAGCACTCGGAGAGCAGAGAGCGCAGAACACCGCAAAATACCTCACACACCCCCAGATTGCGATTCACAGGATCTCCATTCATGATCGCCCCCAGAATTAATTCATTTATTCCTTGGCAAACTTCTAACATTTCCTGAAAGTTGAATCCAAATCTGTCCATAACTTTTTGACTTATTTTGCTAAAAGACAGACAGACGCCAACATGAGCTCATTGGCGGAGGTGATAAACTGATAAGATAAATATGAAGTCAAACAGTTTCATTGTTGCAGTTCCCCCGTTCTACCACTAGATGCTGTGTGTACACATGGTCAGAGCCGTTCTTATCTTTAGAAACATTTCTACGCACAAGTACGTAGATTGCAGACAAGATGGTAAATACTACAAATACGTAAAATTGATCCTATGCACGAAATACACGTACGCACGGATTTGTGCGTAAGTAAGGTTAAGGGCCCAGAAGTTTACATATAGCGAATAAAAAGACATGTACACCTTTTTTTCTCCCTGTCTGAAGATAAATCGGTACAAATTTTTTCTGTTTGTTAAATTACACAATAATGAGAGAAGGAATATGTCAGAGAGTTATCCATTAATGTCTTCCAAATCAAAAGTTTACATACAGAATGATTACTGTCTCTTTAAACAATGAAGGGACAGCCCAGATGATGATGTCATGGCTTTGGAAACTTCTGATAGGTTAAGTGACACATCTGAGTTCATTGAAGGGACATCTGGAGCACACCACTTTCTTGTTTGACACATTTTAGCACAGAATCTTAATTGAAGTTAAGTCTGGACTTTGAGTAGGCCGTTTCCACACATGCATAATATGCTGTGATCTACACTATCCCACAGTAGCTCTAGCTATATATTTGAGGTTGCTGATCTGCTGGATCTTCCTCCCCAGTCTCAGATCCTCTGCAACCTCTAACTAATGTTCTTCCAGGATTGTCCCATATTTACGTCCATTCATCTTCCCATCATCTCTGACCAGCTTCCCTGTCCCTTCTGAACAACAGCACCCCCACAGCATGATGCTGCCACCTATATGTTTTACTCTGAGGCAGGTATATTGAGCTTGAATTACCGTATTAGTTTTTCCAGGATATGAAGTGATTAACGTTTAGCTCAGTTTTAATCTCATCCGTCTGGATCGCCTTTCCTCCACATGGTTGCTATGCTTTCTACTTGGGTTGTGGCAAACTGCAAACATGACTCTTTATAGTTTTCTTTCAACAGTGTCTTTCTTCTGTTTTTCCAAGAAGGTCATATTTGTAGATTGCAACACTAATGGGTATATTGTCCTTTTAAGAGTTTTACATGTAAAAAAAAAAAACTGAAAACCATTTTTCTTCCACTTCACAATTATGAAGTGCATGGTCTTTGATTATCACATAATTCTCAATAAATCTGATAGATCTTTACCACCTTCGCCCTTCTCGTCCTCTTGGAAACTGATGTATAGACTGTTTTTAATTACATCGCTGCCTCATATTTCTTCACATCTCTATCCCCGCTTTAAAAATGTTGTGCACACTCAAAGAGTGCATAACACTTATACATCAGAAAGTCCAATGGCACGGTATCCAGTCATTCTCCCATTCACACACACACATTCACACTCTGGTGGTGGTGAGCTACAGTGTAGCCACAGCTGCCCAGGGGCACACTGACAGAAGCGAGGCTGCTGAACACACAGGCGCCACTGGGCCCTCTGACCTCCACCAGCATGTTGGAAGGTAGTTTCTTCACCCACATCCAGAATCAAACTCGGGAGACTAGTGGTTAAGGTAAAGAGTTTTACGAAATTTACAAGGATGAGAACTGTGCAACTTAAAAAGTTTAGTTTTTTTTCTCGTCAGGATCAGGATTCTGGAACGTCTAGAGGGGGAAAGGTAAGTTATTTGTAGACTGAGGAGGAATAATGAAACTGAAATGGCTTTTAGTGGAAGGCGGCTGCTCGCTGTGGCTTGGGGCAGCATGAAGCCGTTGGAGGAGCCGGTCAGGTTCTGATGTGGAGTTGGGGAAGGAGAATGGGTTCCAGAGGAATCTGTGGAGACTGGGATGAGTCGTTTCATGTAGGACTACATGTAGGAGAGTGGGCAGGCTGGTGAGGAACTGAGGATGAGTGAGGACGAAGTCTGCTCTGGAGCGAGTTTGCTTGAAAGGTTTGTGCAGATGCATCTTGACCCGGGAGCACAAGGAACAGACAACAGCTTGAGTCGAGGCTCACAAAACTTTCATTAAGATCAGTTTGGAACTAGAAGCACTAGAGACTATTGGTAGGGTTTATCATCCGGTGGAGAGGGGAAATCCTGCAGCTCCTTGAATCCTCAGTCATCGCTTCTACATCCAACAAGAGAAAGCCCAATTATTGCCTTAGTCCAACTGAAAAAGGAGTTTTGAAATGCATGTATACACCTTAGTCCGACTGAAGTCAAACCAAACTGGACTTCTCGTAATCTGACTACCCCATCCAGATAATGTGATTGGGAAAGCGAATTTCTTTTCAAGCAAGTCTAACCCTGCCTCAGCCAAGTTTTTAATGGGAAGTGATGAAACCGCGGAAGTGGGAATAACAACATTGTTACACAACAACACAGCAACAATGATGAGTGTAACACAAACACTACATTACTTACTAAATGTTCTGTGCTGCAGCGTTATTGTCGTCCATTTCTTCGCTCATTGTGCATATCCTGCTTTTACTCCATCTGCTCTCTGCCGTAAGCATTTGTTTACTTCTGTGTTAGGCTCTAGGCCAACTGGAAAAATCCAACGTGAAAGGGCGAATGTTGCCACCTAGCTTCGCGGTGGCGAACGCACATCATTCAATAATTCGATTTTCTGAGAGACACGTAAACTGGGACAAAGGCTCCCATTCTGGTTAAGCTATTAGTCCTATATTTGCCAAATGCTTGATTTAGATGTGCATGTAAAAGTACTGACCGTCTTGATTATATTGATTATATAGTGAACTCACACTCTCACAAAGACACACACACACCTGACAAAAGGAGTTTAATACCGGACTGTTGGTGTTCAGTCAAAAGTCATGTATGCAATATGATTAATGTATCAGAAAAAACAAACTGGTTTAACAACATGTTATAGTAAGATCTATGTCAACAGTATCAATGGATCCAACATGAGTTTACCAATAAAGCACTTAGCAGACAATTCACCCTTTTCCACTAGGCAAGGCAAGGCAAGGCAATTTTATTTGTATAGCACACTTTAAACAGCAGGGTAATTAAAGATGCTTTACATGATTTGGAGATTTAAAAATAAAAAATAAAAAAAACACAAAAGAAACACACATTACACATGATACACAATAAAGCAAGAGAAAGATAAAAAAAAGCAAGAGAGCATGAACACATTTCATACATATGACATCAAGCATTTACTCGAAGGCAATTCTAAACAGATGGGTTTTTAGTCTCAATTTAAAGCAGTTCAGAGTTTCAGCAGCTCTATACTCGTCAGGAAGTCTGTTCCAGATAAGGGGAGCATAAAAAGTGAAAGCTGCTTCTCCATGTTTAGTTCTGAGTCTAGGGATGTTTAGTAGGCTAGAGTTGGAGGACCTGAGTCGTCTTGGTGGTTGGTATTGTGACAACAGGTCTTCAACATATTTTTGTGCTAAGCCATGTAATGATTTATAAACTAGTAGGAGTATTTTGAAGTTTATTCTCTGAGCTACAGGGAGCCAGTGTAAGGACTTTAGAACTGGGGTGATGTGCTCTACTTTCCTGGTTCTAGTGAGGATGCGAGCGGCAGCGTTCTGGATCAGCTGCAGCTGTCTGATTGACTTTTTAGGCAGACCTGTGAAGATGCTGTTGCAGTAATCAATCCGACTAAAGATAAATGCATGGATGAGTTTTTCTAGGACGTGTTGCAACATCAGTCGTTTAATCCTAGAAATGTTCTTCAGGTGATAGAACGCTGACCTCGTTATTGCCTTTTGTGACCCTGGAGGTTCAGGTCTGAGTCCATTACTACACCTAGGTTTCGAGCCTGATCAGTAGTTTCTAGCTGTATTAATTGAAGGCTGTGTGCTGACTCTTGATCGTTCCTCTTTGGGTCCAAAAATAATCACTTCAGTTTTGTTTCTATTCAGCTGTAGAAAGTTATGGCACATCCATCTATTTATTTGGTCAATGCATTGATTTAGGGTTTGAATGGGTTCAGAGTCACCTGGTGACATTGTAATGTAGAGTTGAGTGTCATCCGCGTAGTTATGGTAGCTAATGTTATTGGTCGCTATAATCTTGTTTAGTGGGAGCATGTAGATATCAAATAAAAGGGGCCCGAGGATAGAGCCCTGGGGCACCCCACATGTGATTTCTGTTCGTTCTGATGAAAAGTTTCCTATTCAAACATAGAAGTCCCTGTTCTTTAGGTAAGTAGTGTACCAGAGAGTCAGACCCAGCTTTCCAGTGGTTCCAATAAAATATCATGATCAACAGTGTCAAATGCTGCACTGAGGTCCAACAGAACCAGCACTGTGGTTCTACCACAGTCTGTATTTATGCGTATGTCATTGAATACTTTGACGAGGGCAGCCTCGGTGCTGTGGTGAGCACGGAAACCAGGCTGAAAAATTGACAAAACGGTTTGTCATTGTTATGAAGCTATTTAACTGCTGAAACACAGCTTTTTCATTAATCTTACTGATGAATGGAAGATTAGAGATTGGCCTGTAGTTCTGCATTAACTTGTTGTCCAGATTTTTCTTCTTTAGCAGTGGTTTAATAACTGATGTTTTTAAAGCCTGAGGGAAGACACCTGATAGCAGGGATGAGTTCACTATTTGAACAAGATCAGACCGAATAACAGGAAGAACTTTCTTTAGAAAAGCTGTGGGTAGGATATCAAGACAGCAGGAGGAGGAGCTTAATTGGATAATGATTTTTTCAAGGCTGTTCTGGTTTAATTCGTGGAATTCAGACATTTTCTCTACATTGTTGTTGATTGGGGATGGCACTGGTTGTGGGTTCGATATTGAGGTACAGATTGACCGTCTAATTGTTAGAATCTTTTCAGTGAAAAAGCTGGCAAATTCATTGCAGGCCTTTGCTGATAATTAAGTCCAGAGTGTGTCCTTTATTATGTGTTGGTTGTTTGACATGCTGGATCAGGCCGAAGTTGTAGAGAGTATCATCTAATGTTTTTGCTTGTCTATCTTGGGGGTTGTCGGTATGGATGTTAAAATCCCCCACAATGATTAGTTGGTCATAGTTCATACATATTACAGAAAGAAGGCCATTGAAATCATTAAAGAAGTTAGAGTTAAGTTTTGGTGGTTTATATAAACTTAGAAATAAAGCTTTGTTAGGCTCATTTATCTGGGTGGCTAGGTATTCAAAAGAATCAAACGTGCCCAGAGTTACCTTTTTAAAGTTCATTGAGTTGTGAAAGATGGTGGCTACACCTCCACCTTGTCTGTGGTTTCTGCTCTCGCTTAAGAAATTGTAATTTGGAGGAGTAGATTCTATTAATGCAGTTGTTTCGTTATTTTCATCTAGCCAAGTTTTTGATAAAAAAATGGCGTGTAAATTATGCTCAGTGATGAAGTCATTGATAAGAAAAGACTTCCCGGATAGAGATCTAATGTTTAATAAAGCTAACTTAAGTATTGTGATGATGGGCAGCTGAACCTTCTGACAGGTTATCAATTTGAGATTTTGTTTAATATGAGAGCGTGTGGTTAACGGTTTATGTTTCCTGCTGCTGATAATTGCTGGCATGCTAAGTTCAGGGGGGGTGCCTAGCGAGTTCTGGGGGACAAGAGGGGTAGATTTACTGCCCGGTTCCCTCAAATATCAGATATCTGTAATAATCAGTGGGGGGAAGCTCCCAGGCTTATGGACACTAGTCCCAGGCGTTTGGTGTAATCTAAGTTTAGGTGTTAATTGTGTCCCAAATTTGATTTGCTCGTTCAGTCTGTCTGTAAAGTTTCTAAATGGAGACTCATTTGATGTTGCTGAGTCACAGGAAGATGAAGACTTAATCTCTGATGGTTGTTAATCTGTTTGGTCCTGTGGTGTCATCATGACTTGCTGTTTTTGTTCTCTGATATCCATGGGCGCCTCAAGGTCAGCTTTTGGGAGCAAATGTTTTGCTTTCTGATTTTGATAAGAAAAAATGTTTGCTGCTTACAGCCTTACTCCGGCCTTGTTAAGATAACGTTGGCCTTTGAACAGATGATTATTACTTCCAAATACTTTGAAATTATTAATCAATGTGAACGACTTCTCAGTTGATTGTTTCTTCAACCATTTATGGAGCATGCGGAGTCTGCTAAATCTTTCATCATTCCCTTCAGGGACTGGTCCGCTGATAGGGATGTTTACGTTAAGTCCATCAAGTCTGTAGGAGATCAGAAAAGTCTCTTTTCAGAATCTCTGGTTGTCTCATCGCGATATCTGCCGATCCAGCGTGAATGACGAGCTTTTCCAAAGCAGGATGTTGGTCCAAGATTTATGGGATTTTTTCTGATATTTCTCTCACTGTATTTTTGTAGCAGCTATAAACTCTGGTGTTCTTGCTACAAAAAGCCTCAATTCCATTAATTGATCCGTCTTGTATGATAACAGTCTTTGCTGGGGGCGCTCTTACTTTGTTATGTGTCCGTTTGATGCGGCTGGGTTTCTCCTAGTGGATTTGACTGGTCCCGGGGGCTGCGTCATCTTTCAGGGAACTCAGGGCTGTGAATCTGTTTTTAAGCGGGATTCCAGGTGGAGAAATATCTCTTGTTTTTGGCTGAAACCTCTTTTGTTTACTTTTTGCAGAAACGGCAGGTCTGGGTTCAGAGCTTTCTCTGTGCCGGAGTTTCTTTTGTTTTTTCTTCCTCGGAGAACAGGCTGGGGTTGATGATTCCGTGCGTTTTAATGCTTGCCAGTGTTCATTTGAGTGCGGAGTTCTGCCACTCAGGCGCCTGTAGGGAGTCTCTGTGACACGGTTAGACCAATGTAACACCGGGCTGAAAGGCTGTTCCCTGTGTGTATTCAACGGTAAAGTTGTGTTGTTTCCATAATCAGCGTGGAGATCAAAATTATTTTCCAGACGACGTAGCTTCGTTTCAATGCCCTCAATTCTGTGGAGCAGTTTTTCTAAATCCTCAGCTGAGCAAAAAACCATGTTGATAAGTCCATAAAAAAGTAATCCAAGAAGAGATCCGGTCCAATACAGTAACTCCAGGGGCTGGGTAGATAAGGTTTAGAAAAGAAAACAAGAAAAGCAAACAAAAGACAAGAAAAGCAAACAGAAAATAAAATAAAGTGAACGGATCTGGAGAGAGACAGAGAGCAGTTGCTCCTCCTTCAGCAGTCACTAGCACCTACTCAGCACGGCTTGACTCGGTTCTACATGGTTATAAGGGTTTTTCACTGTTATTGGTAAGGTGTTACCAGAACTTTTTTGAAACCTACCTCTTTGGAGTTCCAAGTAGGGATGGGCAATATGGTCTCAAATCTATATTGCGATATAACTTGAAACATCTGCTGTAACAACATTTATTGTGATTTTTTTCTTCTTCTGGTTATATAAGTCATTGCACCAGAACAGCAACTTCAAAAAACTATAGAATGCCATTTAAGAACATGAACTTGGCAAAATGCATGTAAAAAATATTACAATTATTTTCCGAAAATTGCAACACAAATATTCTCACAACATAAATAAAGATGAAGATATTTTAAATAAAATACAAGTTAAAGGTGATGAAAACACAAAATTCAACATTTTTTAAACAAAAGTGCAAAATGTAAAAAGAGAAATAACATTTCTTTCTGCTCTCCTGGTTACTTATTTATAAGTTTAATATTGCACAAAAATAAAGCTGCACCTATTTGAATTTAAAATGCTTCCAGTTCAAGAGGCTTTTTTTCCTTTGAATAGAAAACAACAAATTTTAAAATGGAATAAGTGGAGTAAATATGAACACGGAACATCAGTATTTATCCTCCTTGCGTACCTGGTACAAAGGATGTAGGCACAGCTTGATGACAACCAAAATACGCAATTGCTGTAGGCTGGTATAGTCGAGATCTCTACTGTTGGCTCAGTTTATATAATTTTCTACCTTGTACTGTTAATATCACCCATTACTACTTCCAAGTATGCAGAGTGGTGCTGAAAACATGTCAGTGATTGGCTCGGGGATGGAGCCACTCCCTCACAGTAATCCGAACTGTCATTTGTAAAAACTCACGACTGAGACTGAGTCTGACAAAAAGCCACAGACTGAACAGGATGTTCAACATAGTGTCCAGGTCCCCCATAGTTGTGTTGTGTTTGTGTCGCGTACAGACCCCGTCGCACTGCTTTTCGGGCTCTGGGGCCAGAGGAGTCAGAGTCCGAGACGGTTTAGACAATTGATTGGGACCCCTCCTGGGTTCCTCCATTTGGAGGTTTTCTAGGCACGTCACACTGTGAGCAGGCCCTGGTGCAGTCCCAGAACTAGCTGGAGGGACTATGTAATCCTACTAGCCTGGAAACAGTTAAAGAGTCTCAGCAGGAACTTATCGGTTTCAGTTCCCAGATGTGACGCTCCCACAACCCGACCTTAGACAAGGAGAAGACCGTAGATGGGTGATCTTATGGTTGCTCAATTACTTGACCAGGCCAAGAAAACTCAAAGAGGAGCCTGTCTTTGAGAGCATATCGTGGAACCATCTTTTGAGACTTAATGCAAGAAAACTAGTTATGCCTTAAAAACACACTATGATAGGCAACATTAGATTATTCAGCAAAATATTGGCTGCTTGAAGTAGTATAGATGCGTGCATTACCTTTGATGGACACTCTAGAATAGAAGACTAGTCAGCTGTCCAATGTGTTATCAAACCTGAGGCTATCTTTGTGTGCATCAGTAGCATGTTGTACTTCAGTTTGCTAGTTTGAGAATATAACGCCTTAATTGGGACAGGTGCCCTTCTCCTTCCAGTGGTGACAGTGTTTGAGGAAAGATACTGTCAAAGTACAGATAACACAAAGTTATTTTGATGGAAAAAGGTTAAAGAAATCTTGAAGTTTTAATGGTTGAAGAACAACGGAGAGGAGAAGAAATTGTAATGTAACCTATGTCTGTATACTACACCAAAAACACTCTTAGAACCTGTTCACATAAGCACTACTTTAATGTGTGGGCACAGACTCACACATGGACACGCAAACATAAAAAAAAAAAAAACTTAACACACACACAAAGAGAGAGAGAGCATTTGGAAGCTTGTATAATTCTTTCTGTGGGTGTCAATTAAATATCTCAGCTCTGTCAACAGAACAGCACACACACACGCGCGCATGCACGCACGCACGGACACAGACAACAGCTCATGCTTTGTCAACACCGGCTGGCTTGGCAAATAGGAGAGAGCAAGAGAGTAAAGAGCTGATGGAGAGAGGGAACGAGTGATAAGAGATGGAGAACGGGGAACATGAGAGCATGAAAGCACTGCAGGTAAGGTAACACTGCACACACATACAGACGCACACACAAAGGTGTAAAGTTCAGTTGTTTAGGCTGAAATTATCCTGAAATGAGCCTTAGCTGTACAGTCGCCAACTTACACAACTGAAAGCATCCCATAAACACATGCAAACCAGCAGCTTCTAAACTGCGTGGAATAAAACAACCCAGTTATGTCATCTTGTCCCTGTTAAATGAAATCAAATAGATGACACTCTTCCGACACAAAGCTCGATGCATTCACACCGTCACACTCATAAAAAAGCATTACCTGTTCCATTCTCTGAGTTTCCCTAATTTAAGTTGTACAGTGGATGGATGATCCAGAGAAGTCTGCAAGTGTCTGAGGGATTTACGGCAGAATGCTTGGAGGTGTTCTCATAAAGGCTCTACTCTTGGGGAGGTGTTGCTCTGAACCAAGGGAACAGGATAGCTCCCCACAGATTGGTCAAACTGGAAATCAGTGAAATCACAGGGTTTGTTTGATTGAATGTGCCATGATCTTTAGTGTTCAGAAGTCTAAAACAGTAAACGATACCATTAATTTCATGGGTGACGATGAGTTGTAAAGAATTGTCTGGATTGTGGACATGATTAAACACAGACATTTATTGAGTCTTTATCACTTTTCAGTTCAAAATAAATTCATTACATCCAAAAATGAGGCATAACATTTTGGCGGGTGATGTGACGAACAATAATTGCCATTACATCATAACACCTGGTGGTGGGTGGGATGTATTAGCCAGCAAGTAAAACTTGGTGGAACTGTTGACTTGGCCTCTAAATTTCCTAAATCCCAATCCTGTTCAACACTGTCAGAAAAAGAAGAATGATCCATGGGGGCCCAATTTTGTAATATACAAGACTCAAAAGATCTGCTGCTAACAGTTTGGTGCCAGATATCACAGAACACTTCCAGTGGTTTTGTGTAGCCCAACCAACACGCTATAAGGCAGGTTGTTAGATCCTTACTGATATATGCTTGCCAGAGTTCGCGCTACAATATTTTGTTGTCAGTCATTTTGACTGATGGGGGTAAAAAAAATCTGGTCATAATCTATTTTTACCCATAACTCTTTAAAGTGCTGTCAGCTCCCTGATAGCGGGATGTATTGAGTCCAGGTCTGACATGATGCTCAGATGCTCTCATTGGAATCCTCCTTTGATTGATTAGTTATGTGAATTCTGTGCATAAAGTTGAAAATGTCTGCATGTGTGCACCAAGTGGTCAGGAGTGTGAATTGCAATCTGTCAAAATGACTGATGGTCATCAGATTTTTCCACCACCATTTAAAAAAAACTGTCAAATACGGAAAGTATTCGGTCAACACAACCCCTGATCATTGCTCATATCCAAACACAAGTAAGGAGAAACCTTCTCTTTTCTTAAAAGAGTTTCTGATTTTTTTGGATAGAGATGACTGGTTTTATATAACCTGCTGTATCTGACTATTGTATTAGAACTACTATACTTTCGAAGGTACTGATCTATGAGGTATGATTGTGAATTTTATTGGATTAGGCTGAATAAAATATGCTGTGTTTGGATTAAAGACGAGTACATGATTAAATGATTAGGTGGAAGATCTATGGACAGATGGATGGGACCTGTTATCCTGTAAAGTGCATCATGCCTAGTGAGCTCACAAGCTTTTTGTTAACCCCAACCTTTAAAGGGAGCATCACAATAATTGGTGTTTAGATGAGAAACTTAGAGAGAAGCCTTTCTTGTCGACACCAAAACTTGTTAAAGTACAGATACCTAATCAAGATGGCTTCTTGACACCCCGTTTTGGGCAGACCTACAACTCTCGAGTTGGACTATGTACCTCCCACCTTTGGAGATCCCCACAACGAGATTAAAAGCATCACTGAGGAAAGGGATGTTTGGGGTACCAACTGCTTGTTACATCGGCAGCCCAAATCTTAGATAAGTACAGGTCCATGGATGGATGGATGCGGATTCACCTACTGAACATCAATCACAATAAAATCAGTTCCTGCCAACATGGCCATACTGAGAAGACTTCAAAATCAGCCACAAGTTGTGAGTTGGGTCTTATTTTCCCCAAAAAACATGAAAACTTGAAAATATGAACATTCAATAAACACATGAAGATCAAATCATATTGCCCTTTTAAGTGATGGTCTATATATTTGAAATAGTGAAACCTTTTATCCAGTTATACCAGCAATATTTACTCTATCATTTTAATGTCACCTGTAAATAGGATATGGCCATTGTTGCATTTGACAAATAATTCACGAAAACTCTCTGTTAACTGTGATAGTTAAGTTGAACTTGCTGTTCATTTTCTGCTTTGGAAAGCTGAGCTGTAATATGTTTTTGCGTGTCATTTATCAGCACAGTAAAAGCTCAATTAACATTATGGCCGTGCACCTGGTCCTGACTATTCTTTGTACCCACACACTTGGTTGAGCGTGACGGGCCTTTGCAGCCGGTGCTGACTCAATTTTCATTCAGCAACGGGGATTAACACATAGAACAAGCCAATGTAGCCCAGCTTAACGAGATACAACTGGCTGTCAACTGAAGCCACGTTCAATACTGGGATTATAAAAAACGTGGCCTGCTCCTATGTTGTTTAAGTTAACAGCAATTTAACATTTTATTTCTCTTATGACAATCTAATGAGAAGAACAATACATGAAGAGCTTACTGATGGATGTGTTGTTTTAGATAGTAACGGAGCAATTTAAGCAATGTACATGACTGCTAGGAAGTTACTCTTTATGGTACTGAGAATCCTGCTACCCCTTCAGTGTGGTAAAATATTCAAAAAGGGACAATGCAAACAGAATTCCATTTGTAGATACAGTATGCGGCGGAACCTCTTTTTATGCTCAAAATAGTTTCGCTTTGTATCCACAGGAAGCAGCTGTCTGCACGCATGAGAAATAGGAATTTCGGCTCCTCCGATGTCTTCTAAATGGCTCTGAGGCTGATCAAACTAAATCTGACAAGAAAATTACTCAAAATTTTACCAATCAAGATATTTTCTCAATGACAGCAATCATTTGGATTTTAAAAACCCAAACACTGAGCAACACCGGATAAATTAACTCATTGTTGGCTGAGAGACCAAAGTTTAACGTGCATGAAGTGACAAAGGAACAAAGTAAACCAGCAAATGCTTTTTTACCACCTAGAGTTTCATTAATTGGTGACTCTCTCCCCAAAAAATGTTGTTGATTAACTGTATTGGTACAATTTTTAACAGTAAATGGAAACCAAACTAAACGCAATTCAGTAAATGAACTTAGAATTATTTCATACCTATAATTCAAAGCGCTTTGCAATAAAGCAACAATCACCCAGTCGCACATACAGTACACTGATATGCAGATTTTGGGTTAAGTGCCTTCCTTCCAAGTTGACATGTGGCAAGTGGAAGCTGGAATCAAACCCACAACTTTCAAATTGCAAGAGGACTACTCCAATTGAGCCACAGCCGCAACTATTTTAACATATTGACTCGTCTTAATTTAGGCAGCTTTCTCTGTAGACTGATCTCCTGCACTGGAACTAATAGCCTGTTCCTGGTAGCTAGCTATAGCTTCAGATTTTTGTGAGTCACACAACAAAATATTTTTCTTTCTAATGTAACTTATTTAATTTATTTTTTAAGTAGGTATCACTGCAAAGGTCTTTTTACAACCTCCCTCTTGGCTTATTTTGTAGATAGCAGACACCTTGAGACATGTAAAGTGTTGAATATTTTCTACCCTCTATTGTTAGCCATGTTTGTAACCACCACCAAATTCACAATGATTTCAATGTTGACCTTTTCTATCACAGTACTATAGCTCACACTATTTTGTTTAGCTCTCTGCCTATGACTGTCTAACTGTTATGCTTTTGAATACTCCAGTAAATTGGTCTTACAGGCCCACAAAACCCAGACTTGTTCCACTAGTGACTAGCTATCTAAGCTAGCTATGTTGGTCACATGACACCAGAACTAGCCATGTACTGCAAAGGCCACCTCTTAACCTATTCAGACTTGTAGCACCAGTACCCTGCATTATTTTTTCACTGTATTTACCAACCTGCTGCTAAATCTATCCAGCATTTAGAAGCAAAACTGTAAGGAATATGTATGCTAGAAGGAGGAAAATATGACTTTTTTTTAAACATTCCTAAGAAAGAAGAGAAATTGAATTCCAGTCACAATTAGATTTAGTATAATGGACGTGTTGTCATTTCACAAGACTTTGACACACATTCAGCTAGTTAAACTAAATAGCTAAGTCGTTTAGTGCATCCTTTATTAGGTTATGGTTCCTAATTGTCTGTCTAGCATTTGGCTTAACTTAGCTTAAAGCATAATGGGTTCGGCTTTAATTACCCTGAAACAAATATGAAGGATATATATGTTTATTTATTTAATTTTACCACTGCATACTATCTTTATGTCATTTTTTTGGAGCGTATGGTACATTTAATTTTAAGATGTTTTACCAAAGAAAAGACATCCATCTCATTTTTATCTGCTGTCAAACTTCCAGCTAGCTAAAACAGACGCTGGAGGCATTGAATATATCAGCCATCGATAAACATGGTAACAGTTTAATGTACGAGGTCCCCTTTTTCACCCTTTCTTCCAAGGTGACCCCCACCGACCCCTTCCCCTCCAATCTTGATCTCAAAAGAACGCTAAAACATGGGGGATTACTGTTATGATTTCATGTCATCTTGTGGCTTTTAAACTGTGTTCAGCTTAAGAAAAAAAAAGGATTGTGTTTAGCTTGTCAGAATCAGAAACAGAAAGGGTTTTACTGCTAAATGTTGGGTAGGTTTACAACATTAGGAAATTGCTGTGGTACTTTGTGCAAACATACAAGAACTAACAGACATACACTTAAATAAAAATATAATATGCTAAACAGATTGATATATACATGAGTGCAGGTAACGATCGGTGCAAATCAGACAGGTGCAAAAAAAACCACAATATGGGTCATGTAACTGAGCGGGTGGTGGGAACAGTCTTATGGTTATTGTTCATGAGTCCAACAGCAGAGGGGAAGAAACTGTTCTTATGGCGAGAGGTTCTGGTCCGAATGGACCGGAGCTTCCTGCCTGAGGGGAGCAGGTCAAACAGTCTGTGTCCAGGGTGAGAAGGGTCGGCTGTGATCCGACCTGCACGCCCAAGTGTCCTGGAGGTGTACATGTCCTGCAGAGATGGGAGTCTGCAGCCAATCACCTTCTCAGCAGAGCGCACCACACGCTGCAGTCTCTGTTTGTCCTTGATGGTGGCGCCAATGCTTGAGTGTGGCTTTTAGCTGAGTCCCCCCCCTCTCCCTATTACTTTGGATTATAGTATGCTACATGTTTGGATTGCTGCAGATACACCCCCCCCCCCCCCACAGGAGAGGGGGCAATCATACTGAAGAGGTTAGGAAAAAGAACACCAATACATTTTTATTTTAGTAAAATATTTTATTTGCCATCAATCAACTTACTCCATCTCCTTCTGCTACATCACATTGGACTTCACTACCTCAATTAAAGAAAATAATCCTGGTGTTAGATCTTGATTTGCAACTGCAAGTATTTCTTCTCACACAATAAAAACACTAACACCAGTTTTAATTTATCCTTTATTCTTTTCCAATTCTTCAATGCTTTTTTATAGTAAACTATTCTCCTTAAATAAAGTACTTTACTCTAAATCTTGAACTGTTAACAATTACTAACAACTCCTATGGGCAACACATTTAAATGCTCAAGTTGATTTAGAACCAATGGAGCTTAACTTCGAGAGATGTGTCTGATGTAGGTAGTCCCTTTAAAACCTCGACAGAGATGAAGAAAACTCTAGATTTAGATGTTAGTTTTTTTATAAGACAGTGTTGAGAGTAGCTAAACCTACAGCTGGCTGAGATAAAAGCTATAAATGGAATGACTTCTTTTTCTACTGGAGCAAATGCATAATTGCGACAGAGAACCACTGCAAAGTGTAAAATGGTGAAATTGGTTTTAAGTGCTTCTCAGACTCTGATGCTTCGCTATGTGAATAACCTAATTTGCAACATCTTCATAGAGAATACATAATTCTGCTGAAATGTGTTGAGCAAAATGAGACAATATCCAAAAAGCTATTATGAATGGAATTGGAGGCTATTTAAAAATTAAACCCCAACAAGCTCACTGCTAAGGCCCAATCCAAATAAACAGCGTAAGCGCTAAATCTGTGGTGTCAGGAGTCTTTAAGCTGCCTTCAGCAGAGTCCACATTATTACCAAAGCTGGCCTGCTACACGTCCTTGAGGGGCCAATTCATTAGTTAGCTGAAAAGCCCAATCAATCACAATGTATCTGCTAAGACTATGGATCATAATTCAACTCAGGTACAGCAAAGAGAGAGGGAGAGGGAGAGGGGACAGCAAAATGAGACGATGGATGGATGGACAGAGACAGAGCGAGGAAGACCAACGAGACAGACTGGCAGCCAGAGAGAGAGAGAGAGGAAGAAGGATGAATGCAGCTATAACTGGAGGCAGCTTAGGGCGGTTTCCAAGGAGATGCTTGGTGTTGCACTAATTAAAGATCACCTGTCAAAGAGTCTTTGCTGCTTTCCAGACATCTTTCCTAAAAACGGCAGGACAGCAACGCGGCGATGATAAAAGGAATATGTAAGAACAAACAGAAACATTTCCCTGACTTCTCTTGAGGTCACTCTAATTGCTCTTGTGTGTGTAAGCGTTAACAAGCAGCGCACATTACATCTAGATTGGCTTTTTTTGTGTGTGTGTTTTTTTTAGCTGTCACTTTGGGAATGCTCTTGAAGCATCGGGTTCCATTATGTGATATAAGTTATTGATTAGAGACAGCCAGAGCAAAAGGAAGGCCTCTGACGCATTCCCCTGGGAAACACATAAACACACGCACACACACATGCACACACAAACACACACAAGAAGCATGGAGCAACAAGGGGTAGTCTCAAAGGTCTCCTCCACTTGTCTGCAAATGTTCCCTCGTCTTCATCGATCCCTCATGGATCAATGTGATAAAACGGAAACAGGTGTACGTTTGCAACCAGAGTAAACATGAACAGATTAATCACAACCTCTTGCCCTGATACACAAATAGTCGCCCCCACACCTCACACAAATTAGTTTATCAATGATTTTCCAAGGTCTACCTCCCAAATAATAGGGATTTTAATGATCTTTTAAAGCGCAACCGTGACTCTTCAGTGCAGTTGTGTTGTTTTTAGTACGGTCCTAGCTCTGCTTAGCCAAGCCAAATGCACAAGATAATGATAAAATAACACAAAACAGGTCACATAAAAAATAGAAAAACAAACATACAAACAAACAAAAAAAACATTTATCCAGTTCTCTTGCTAATCTTTAGTTGAGCTCTTCGGATTATCTATCTGGACAGAGGAAAGAATACCAACGTTGAAGTGTCCTGATGTGACTAATTCCACACTCTGTGGAGGGACGGAAATATTCGGGTGTTTGCAAAGAAGCCTTTCAAGCTCTAAAATGCCAGAACAAGAATGATCAAAAACGTTAGAAGCTGTCCAGCAAATATAACAAGCGTTTGATTGCTGTTAGGCCAACGAAAGGGTATAAATACTTTTCCAACATGCCATTATTTGTTACCATGTGAACAAAGACATTTTTTTTAAACAAAACACCGCTTTTACATTGTCTTTTTATCTATTGAGAGAAGATTTTCCATCATCAAAATCATTTAAAATCTAATTTTCCCAGGGGTCTCCATTGTAAAGGGTAAAATCCATCTGTGGAGACTGATGATTTATCAGTTTGATTCTGATGTGCAGTCATGTCTCAGCACACTTTGCAACCAGCTTAACAATGTGTGTCTTTGGCAAAAAATAATGTTTGTGACACCAGACCATGGTGGTGCTGCTCCACTTTCGCCTTAAATTGCCTGATCAGCTGGTCAATACAGACCTCAATCAATGCAGCTTCACATACTGTAGAAACATTGAGCTTGTTCGGCAGGACAAACCAGCACCAAGTTTAACAACGGCCTCATCGGAAATTGTAGACACTTAACATCTCCTAATGTGTCGTAGCCCAGTTTTAGAATCGGGTTCAACTTTATTGCCCAAGTTGGTGTGCATAAACATGGAACATGGCTTCGGTTTCATACGCTCAGAGTACAGACATTAATTATAAATATATTAGCTTCAGAATTTTTATTTTTTTTAATCCAAAGCAAAAGGCAGGTTATATTAGCCTGTGGGAAGATACTGTCTCCGTGACGGCTGGTTTCAAATAGCTCTGTAGAGCGGACTTGAAGGTGAACATCTCAACCGATAGTATCCAGGATGTGTGAGGTCAGCAGAGATGTTAGCTGTCCTTTTCCTGACCCTAGACCTGTACAAGTCCAGGATGGGCGGAAGGTCAGGCGCCAGGTTTCTCTCTGCAGACCTGATTCTTTGCAAACTTTTGAACTACAAAAGTCAGCTAAAACAAACGGTGTATGTCTGTTTAGCTTGTTAGCCTTTCACAAAACGGAGGATGTATTTACTTTTTCATACAACTCACGGTGATATGACATCATTTTAAAACCGGTACGGGAACTAGTAGCGTTAAAACATCACATAAACTTTAAAACATCCAAACTAACCCTTAAAGAGGATTCTGACTACCTCTGGGCCACACTGGAGCTGTAACAATGACAGGTTGACTTTAACCCTCCATGCTATCTCAGTCCTTTCAGAAAAACACAGACACAGTAATAGGGTGTCTGTGTCTCTTTATGTGTTCAGAAAACGAGTAAACACGTATTTACTGTTGAGAAAAATGGCAAATGTGTTGCTAAATGATATCTAAACTGGCAGCTCATGAGTGCACTGGAAACAGAGCTGGAAATAAAGCGCGGGCCGTCAGATCTACCTCAATCCTTTTTATTTTGTCTGTCTTAGGCAGCTCATCACACTGCTTTGGAAACAAAAAAGATTAGGTTTAAAAAGCTGAGAGATAAAGCTTGCTTTTAGAAAATAAATCTTTGTTGAAGAAAAAGGGGAAAAACAATCTGGTGCAGTGAAATGAAAGCCACAAGCATGAAAACTTTCAATCAGAAACATGCAGCAAAATGGCGTCCTTAGATTTTTGACATAAACATTATTATACACAAACAAAAAATCATCATTACAGTCCCAGATTACAGATTTGGTATTTTTAGGTTTTTCTTGGAATGTCATCGTTTAAAATGAGAACAGAAAAGAGTAGACCTCAGAAACGATCAGGTGACTGAATATAATTATCCCCACTAAAGAAACGTCGGCTTCACTCAATTATTTGGCCATCGAAGGTGTCACTTTTTTTAAGCAGGTGAATATCTCCCTTTGGTCACAATC
The DNA here is from genome assembly GCA_963556495.2 of Valencia hispanica. NCBI lineage: Eukaryota > Metazoa > Chordata > Actinopteri > Cyprinodontiformes > Valenciidae > Valencia > Valencia hispanica. The sequence goes on along the minus strand of OY747702.1, from coordinate 12,028,535 downwards.
TCATTGTCCTTTACAAACCTCCAAGAAGAAAAAGAAAAAGGGAAAAAAAAAATCTCATTTACAGCGCAGCGCTAGAATGAAAAATTTAATTAAATTAATAGTGTCGACATGGAGCGAAAAGAGGCCCCGGAGGAAGGGTATAAAAAAGCCGATAGAGCTCACCCTTCCTCTTTGCCTTGGCATTAAATTAAAGGCAGAACAAGAAGAAGGAAAAGGAAGACTTTAAAATATGTCACATTGCTGATGTTAAGCAGGAAATGGGCTATGTGCCAGTTCGAACCTTTTTACATCATGGCTTGAGTTACATAGAAATCAGAATCAGACACATAGGAATCTATATTTCAGTAGCTGTGGTGGCTTCTTCTAATGTGAGCCGATGAGTGATTTCCTGCATTTGGCTTTCACTTGGGCTGCACAGTGGCGCACTGTTGCCTTGAAGCAAGAAGGTCTTGGGTTCAAAACCTGGCCTGGGGTCTTTCTGCATGGAGTTTGCATGTTCTCCCTGTGCATGCGTGGGTTCTCTCCAGGTACTCCAGCTTCCTCCCACAGTCCAAAAACATAACAGTTAGGTGAATTGGTCTCTCTAAATTGCCCTTAGGTATGAATGTGGGCGTGTATGGTTGTTTGTCCTGTGTGTCTCTGTGTTGCCCTGCGATGGACTGGCGACCTGTCCAGGGTGGACCCCGCCTCTCGTGCCTTGACTGCTGGAGATTGGCACCAGCCCCTCCCCCCGCAACCCTGCATTAGGATGGATGGATGGCTTTCACTGATTACACACACTCATGGGTTTGTCTACATTTTACAAAGCAACTGACAGAGAGGAATTATTTTCTTTAGTTTTTCCTCCACCCAAAGACAAAATGGCCGCCTCAAAGATAAAACCCCCGTTAAACGTATACAGTGACTTGCAAGAGTATTCATATCTGTTATACATTTTCACATTTTGTTTCAATTTGTAATATTTCACTTTACTTGAATTGGATGTTTAGTCATAGATGAATACAAAGTGCTGCGTATTTGTGATTGGGAAAGAAAAGGAGCTTTACTTTTTAATATTTATACTGCAAGTATGAAAAAATGTGGCTCGTCCTAAGGAAACTTTTACTCGGTTGATCATCAATTAGAGACAAAGGATTTTAAAGAAAAGTTCAGTTGTTTATTATTTTAACATAATTAATAATAATAATCAAATTGAATATTCTGATGCCAACATTAACATCAGAGGGGTTGGACTGAACTAGGTAATGAGTCCCTTAAAAAATGGACAATAGTTTTTACAAAGGAATGAATGTAAATTAGTTTACATAGATGTAAATTGAGGTGTTCCTCAAGGCTGGGTTTTAGGTCCCACACTATAAGTACTATACATAAATTCTCAAAGATACTGAATTTTGTGTTATTTGTTATGCTCTTGGAAGCGTTTATAGCAGCTTTTAGAGACAATAACACCAGCATTGAGTCATTTGAATGAGAGGTTTGAAATGAATACATGTTAATAATAAAAATAAATTAAAACAATGATATTTTGTTTGTAAAACGAAAAATAATAGATCAAATACAAATAATGAAAGGTAGTATATGCATAGGACGGGTATACTGAAATGAAATTATGTGAATCCAGATTTCTGGGTCTTATGTTGGATCATAAAATCCACTGGTAGCCTCACATTAGACATATGAATGCAAAAAATAAGTCTCATCATGCATTACTGTGGGGAGATTTAGGAAAACACATACAGAAGCATTTTACCATCTCTTTGAACCACTCCTCTCTGTGCATCGATATCTGGAGAAGCTGTTGCTCATAGGCTGAATCCTGACGACGACACCCTCATTAAAAATGTTCCTCATCTAATTTTAATAACATACAGTCAGAGATGCACTTATAGGTGTGGCCTTTTTCCACAAAAAAAAACATTCTGGTAGGGCCTAAAAGAAAAAATAATGTTTATGGTAGTGAGGTAGAAAATGAAAGGAATGCAGACTGGAATTATAAATATAACATTTGATGGCCATTGAGGATGATTTCCAAACAAGATGCAGAAACACAGCTGAACTAAGAGGAATTAAAAATATTCAGAAAAATCAAATCTAACGTTGAGCCAAATTTGAGAGGGACAAAGAAAATATACAGGCATGGAAACAAAATGGAGGCAGTTCGGGACGAGTATAGTCACCTCCACAGAGAAGAAAAAGAAAAATCCTTTTTGAAAATCTAATGACAAAACACTTACTGTATTATGTTAAATGTGGAAGACCAAAACAAAACAAAGGGGTTCATCCACAAAAAAAAATGTTCTGAACAGAATGTTTAAAATACAGCACATTTATTTCGACCTCTCTTGAAAGGGGAAGTTTTATATGCCTTTTAAATTTCTGCCTCAGCTTCCTAGATAGCTAGACAAGGGAACGTTTTCAGGAATTCAGGCTTTTCAAACACTTGATCGGATTGTTTGGATTTCGTTAAATTCCAGTAGGAGCAACAGTTCATATGAATGTGAGGAAAAAAATGCAGCAGATGATGAAAAAAACCCAATCTATTTGATATGAAAATGCAACAATTATTCTAGGCATTAAACATTCTTTTAATCAGTTGAATACAATGCATTTTATGTGCCATACCTTTAAAAGCATTAATTATGACAATTAGTCGAATTTAAAGAGGATATGAAATGGGAAATTTCAAACTAGTGAACAATCATCACTAATATGCAGGTTAATTATTTTATTAATTTTTTTATCATTAGAAGCTGTCTGCAGTACCTCAACACAAACGTACCTTTATGGATATTTTTAGTCTCGATCTATGTGGATAAAAAGAATACCAGCACATTTCCACAGTCAGTGACAAGAGAGGGTACAGGTATAGACCAGGTACAGATCATGGTAAGTTGGTAGACAATACATGTACAGTAAAGACAACAGTTACATAAGAAATTCTAAGCAAACTTCATTTCACCAATTGAAAAAGATTTGGTGATAAGATGATCATGATGAGCATAAATCATTCCTTTTCAGACAATTTTTTATATCCAGCTAAACCAATTATGTGGAATTTGATTGATAGATTTTTTTTTTTCCTTTTAATAGAAGGACTTATGTGATGACATCGTCTGAAAGAAAAAATAACCATCAGTTGACAACCATGTAAGGCACAGTAAATTGACCTGTTGCTGAAAATGTGCTATACAAATAAATTTGCCTTGCCATCAGCTGGAAGATCAATTGAAACCCAAACATTCAGAGGTTAAACAACATGTCTGATTTGAGATTTTCCACAAAATAGAAAAACTAAATAAAAATGATCAATTTTTGGAAATTCTGCATTGTGGGAATATTTTTGGGGGCATTTAGAGATTTATTTGAGTCATCCCTTTTTTCAGGGTTAAGTGAATATACGGAATACAACTGCAATGAGTTTTAAAAACAAGAAAAAGGTGCAGAAGCTTTTTCATGGATATTCTCAAAACGAACTTGAAATTTAAGTCCATGATGAATGTACGTAAATTCTGACTGGAACTAGAAGTAGGTGACAGCTTGCTGAGAATATGTAACAGTGCAGACACTGGGCACATTTTCTGTCAACGCTATTTGTTATTATACTCATGGTTAGGTTTTATTCCTGCTTTTTTTGAGAGAAAAAAAATATTTTAGACAAAATAGTGTATCTTGGAAACAAAAACAAATACGATGAGCGAAACCAGAAAGCATTGCCAAATCAGAAATAAACTCCAGGCAATATTGAGACATTCGCTGATTAGCATCTTTTTCCTTCTTATCTCAATATGTTTCATTCATTTAAAGAAGTGTTACCTGATGAGGAAAAACATGTCAGTTTAACCCCTCTTTATGCTGGTTTTCTGGAAATATCAAAGACAACTAAGTAGGAAGGTAAACAGCGTTTGACAACAGGCCAAAGCTTTTCTTTTTAGTTGATAATAAAAGTGACACATGGTGCTTATTTCTTTTTTTTCCTCTAGTGTATGGGGTTTGATGGTTCCCTGCTATGACTGTTCCTAAAATCAACACTCTGGGTTCTTACACAGACTTGGAAAGTCTTGAAAAGTAGGGTATTTGATTTCATTGTTTTGATAAATATGGACATTGGTTTGAGTTTCCAGACTTGTTCCATTATCTAAAGTAGGGGTGTCTAAAGGTTTTGCTATGCGGGCCAAAATCACAGGCTACAATTTTTTTATTTTTTTTATTAAAACCCCAAAACATAATTATACTGTAAATTTTTATTTTCATCTATTCAACTGTGAGCTAAACAGGCAGCATTTTAGCAAGACAAACAAAATAGTCACATTTTTGTACAAAGGGGATCTGTAAACTAGTACAGATTAGAACCATGCAAAGGGTCAAGCACATTTGCCTTTTTCAAAGCCAGGTATGCAACCTCCCTATTTAAGCCATTCCTAATTTGCAGTCATGGGCAACAAAAAGTCATTGCCAGGGTGAGAAATGGCTGTACCTTGGAAACCCCTGACCTAAAGCAAGATTCACAATTTCTGACAGGCAGCGAGGTTTTTTTTTTGTTTGTTTTACTTCGATTTATATTTATGTACATGATGCTTTTTACCTTGTCAAACAAGACGTTTTTGCCCAACTTCTTGACTGTTTTGTGTTGTTTAATTTAGTCACAGAAAGCCCACAGATAAAGGGTGAAATAAAATAAAAACGAAAATGATCATTTCACTGCTTTTTGGGCCTCCAGGTCTGTTTAGATCAAGGTTTTAAACTGAACTTCTGATTCCAAAACTGGCAATCATTGCAACTACTATTTAGATTGTTTTTCCAAACAAAACATTCAAACTACAGGTCACTGTGTAATGGTTTAAATAACCATATAACCTCTTTATTGTAGTATAATCCTATCCAGATTTGACAGATCTATTTATCATAGATTGTAAAACAGAGGTGATCTAAATTGGTCCAGATGTTGAAAAAGCTTTAAACCAAATCGAAAATGATTTGTAGCTAAGGTCAGTGTTTAATAATCAGATGCCCAGAATGTAAAAAAAAAAAAAAAAAAATCTGTAAAAGTATGAAATTTGAAAAGGGAAACAGTGGGAATCAGGTATACTTAGCAGTATTAAAAACATTTGAACTAATGTTGATATGAGAGAACAGGGAAGCCAATGCAAATATGAAGAAATAGAAAAATGCTTGCAGGAAAAACACCACCTGACTGTAGAATCGAGTTGTACCTCTTTTCTTTTCGTGTAGGCAGCAATCAGCTGTATTTAGTTGTTTACCTTTAATGCCTGGAAATGAAAAGGAGCTTTATCAGAAAAAAATCTAATTTAAAAAAACAACAACATTACAATTATCTTTAAAAAAAAAAACAACCAAACAGACAAAATCACCAAAACAATACAAATTTCCTTTCCTATTAGGCTAAATGCTTTGCAGCTGAAGCTGTTCTTCATGTCAGCCGCTCACTTCCACATACCAAGTGCACAGCGCCCCTAGTGGCCAATTCTATTCCTCCTATAAGAATAAAAGGCCCTTTCTAGCAGTGCTCCATCGCTTGTCCCCATTTATGTCTCACCAATCAGTCATAGTGCCATTAAAAAGACTATAGAAAAAAACAATAAGTTCTAGGCAGTAACAGGGATATTTCTCTTGTACTGTAAGCAGTCAGCACAGGATTATATAACTGCCTCTGCAGCAGGTGGGATGATAAGAGCAGAGAAAGGAGAGATAAACAAACAAAAACAAGAAAAAAATTCCACAAAGCCTTTATACATGTTTTCTGTTTTTACTCTTGTGTGATGAGTTCAATTAGGAAGAAAATCATTTCTCTGCTTTTTAATGCCCTGTAAGTTCCCCTTGATCTCAGAAGAGGCCCCACATAGAAACCAAGTCACTGTGGCAAAACACTGGACTGAAAACATGCCTTTTCTGCAAGCCAGATCGCCTGCCTTTCTGGGGGGTTTTTTGGGGGGGATAATTGATCTCCTCTCTGACAGCGTAGTGTGAACAAGAAATTGACGGAAGGGGAGGAAAACATGAGACAAAAGTTTGGAAGGGGTGGACATATCAGATTCCCTCACCCAACTCCCCACATGCCTTTTTTAGTTCATAACTGCCAAGGGTATAAATTATTAATGAGGACAATTCTCTGGCGTGTGGGATGAGTCATACTTTCTGCTACTGGGTCTTTCACAAGCCCAAAAGGTTGGATTACCACAGAAAGAGAGAAAAATGACTTTTTAACCCTAAAAAGGCATGAAAGTTTGATAGAGGTGTCTAAAAACAGATGGTGCTCCGGTGGCGGGACAAGAGCAGCTGCTGTGGAAAGGGGGAAAAAATGGTTTGAAAAAGGAGAAAAGAAGAAGAAATGTACCTTTTTTTGGGGGGTTTGTAAAAACGTCTAAAATCATACAATAAGAAACAGGGCAAAGTTAAATATTACAGCACATTTTTTTAATGTGTACATATATTATTAATGGTTTGTTGAGATTTTTTGGAGCTGATACTTTATTGGAATGTTGTGAGTTGCCAGTATCTTACTCAGAACCATTTCAATTTCTTGGCTTTGAGTAAACGCACGTTGGTTTTTCCTGCTAGACAACATTAACAGGTAATGTCTAGCAGGATCCAGAACTCAGTAGAGTTAAAGCAGCAACTCACAAATCTGGTAAAAGTTTATGTGAACACAATTTTACAGACCTTTACCATTTGCATAGCATGGTTACTTACTATGTAACAAATCTGTCATTATACATTTGTATGGTACAGTTCCAGGTCACTTCACACTATTGCCTTTTTTTAAGGCCTGTTTTGTACACAAGCAATGCAATTTGATCCTTTCAGTCGTCCAGATCAGACTCGCAAACACAGTGGGGCAAAAAGGTATTTGGCAGCCACCTCAACTATGAGAGACAGAATGTAAAAAATGAAAAATAACCAGGAAATCACATTTTAGGATCTTTAAAGAATTTATTTGTATAATGACACAGAAAATAAGTATTTAGCACCTATAAAAAAGCAAGAATAATGTCCCTCACAGACCTGTTACTTTTTCTTTAAGAAGCTCTTCTATCATTCACTCGTTACCTGGAATAATGGAACCTGTTTGAACTCGTTATCTGTATAAAAGACACCTGTCCACACCTTCAAACAGCCAGACTCCAACCTCCACCATGGTCAAGACCAGAGAGCTGTCCATGTCCATACAGCCAACAACTAGTGGTCATACCTTTAATTTTACCACAGTACTGTCATCATTAATGGCTCCATTCAAATTCTAAAAAAATAAAATAAAAATGAATACATTGCTTTTGAATATCATTACAATATCATGAAATAAAATATCAGCCACTCGGCATGTTTGGAGGGGGAAGGATGCTGAGTTGCATCCCAAGAACACCATACCCACTGTGAAGCATGGAGGTGGAAACATTATGGTTTGGGGCTGCTTTTCTGCAAAGGGGACAGGACGACTCATCCATATTAAGGAAAGGATGAATGGGGCTGTGTATTGGGGTAAAAACCTCCTTCCATTAGTGAGAGCATTGAAGATGAAACATGGCTGGATCTTCCAGCATGACAATCATCCTAAATACATCGCCTGGGCAACGAAGGAGTGGCTACTTAAAAAGCATTTCAAGGTTCTGAAGTGGCTTAACCAGCCTGCAAAGCTCAATCCAATAAAAAATCTATCGAGAGAGTTGAAAGTCTGTGTTGCCCAGCAACAGCCCCAAAACATCACAGCTCTAGAGAAGATCTGCATGGTAGAATGTGCTAAAATACCAGCTACAGTGTGTGCAAACCTGGTGAAGACCTACAGGAAACATTTGACCTATGTCCTTTCCAACCAAGGTTACATTACAAAGTACTAAAGTGAACGATTGTTATCGACCAAACAGTTGTAGTGTACCTATGATGCAAACTACAGACCTCTTTCATCTTTTTAAGTGGGACAACTTGCACAATCACTGGCTACCAAATTCCCTTTTGCTCCACTGTATACCATTTCATTCCCATGTACCTACCATGTACCTGCTTGTTTTTCTTAGAATGTAAGTATTTCAATGAATTGTTGAAATAAATACAAATCATGATGTGTAAATCTCACCGAAAATGTCTTTCGTGTATTGTTTTCTAAACGCATTTTGTTGCAGTCTATTTCACTGAACTTTAGTTCTGATCCCTGTATGGAACGGTCTACTCAAAAACTGGTCCATGCAGACTCAGAGCAGCCTCTTGCAGGTGGATACTTATTATTGGAGTCATGTCAATAACATGTCATTACAATATTTACTTACTGTAAACCATCTATATCTATGTATATCTACTCTCTCCCTCTCTCTGAGATATATATATATATATATATATATATATATATATATATATATATATATATATATATATATACTAAGTTGGTAGAAAACGTTCCACGGCTCCATTTCATACTTCAAAGAAGTAGTGTACAAAAAGATCAAACACTACAAATACACAACATGGAAAAGGGTCGAAATGACAAATTTGGAAAACATTACATGTTACGTGTATCTAGACATAAGAACTGTATTTTTTATTAAAATGTAAAATGATCCTATTTGCATTATCTGGATTTGGTTTGGCAAGGGACTGCTGAACCATGGAACCTTCACCATAAATAACCACTGAGTTCTTTGCTCTATGAATGTCAAATGGAAACATATATAAATAAGTATATATAAGTAAATATAAATAATAATAATTTAAAAAATTTACACAACCTGCTTGGACATTTTTGGAATTTGATTAGTTTGAAGATAGAAAAGATAGTAAAAAGTATTGACCCTGCTGAACCGATCCAGTAGCTTTTAGATGAGAAAATCTAATATCTGTTTGTGAAGGTGAGAGTTTTATTAGCTGCTGCTAAGTTATGAACAGTTCATAGGCTCAGAAATTCACATCAAAAAACATTTAATGAATAGTTTGGATATTTTTAGTTCCTTTGTCTAAAGCAGACGGATCACAGTGAGTTTGTGCCAATGCTATAAAGGCTAACAGCTATTCACATCAGCTGTCATTTTTAGCCATTTTTAGCTACTTAAAACACCCCAGACTGAAAATATATATATAATTTAGTTTTAGTCGTTATTAATCCACGACACATTCACATTCACAAGAGACGGTGACATGTGATTTTAAAAAAAGCTTCCACCGGAACAGACTCACTTAAAAATGTTGCAAATATAATAAGCAGCAGCACATTAGCCTCCACAGCATCTTTCATAAAATATTCTCATATCTTATTAAGTTTGAAGGGCAACAAGTAAGTCAAAGTAAGAACAGGATTCTGTCACTTGAGCTGAATCGTGTCGACACTGTACTCTAAACTACAACGGGTTGAATGAATTTCAAAGCGCAATAGAAAGGTAACCAGGATTTTAACTTCGAGAAAAAAGGGGGACACAGTGCAAATAGGTGCTCATTTTAATACCTTGATTTAGACATGATTATACAAGAGAAAATGAACCAATATACAGGAGATTTCTGACCAATAGAAAATTGTATTTATTATACTTTTCATGATACATTCTAGTCATTTGTAATGTCAAAAACACTCAGGAATTTAACTTAACAGTGCTTTTTAAAAGAGGACCAAATAGAGTTAAGCTGATAAAAGAATTTCAAAATAGAACTTGTCCTGATAACATAACCCCAAACTAAATACAATTATTTCAAGCCATCATTTCTGAGCTTCTAATATTGCACATGGTGTTTTAAGTCTAATAATTTAGTGCCTCAATTTGTTGGTTGCCTTGACCGTCTCCTCAGAACGCCTCCCAAGCCCAACACTGCCAGAAGCACATCAAGTTTAATGCACAATTCTTTTGGTTGCATAATGTTGATAAGAAACCTCTTTTTTTCCCCACAACATACTGTGGATGATAGAATAATCGGAAATCTGCTCAGGATTTTTACAGACTATCAGGCCTCACTTTGTCATCTTTGAAAAAAGAAACGCTAAAGATTGCACTCAGCAAAATGGAGAGAAGCAAAGACCCACTTAAATCAACTGAACAGTCACTCCTTGTGGCCTAAAATAGCTCTGAAGCATTTTGTGAAGTCCTCCCCACTCATTTTCTTGTCCCTTTTTAAATAATACCAATAATTTTTAAATAATCCTGCTTAGAAAAATAAATGAACTATGTTGGTAATTCTTTTAACTAAGAATTGAGAGCTGGCGAGGGGTGCAGGATCGCTGATTGAAATATATAATGGGTGGGTTTTAACACTCTGAGTCATTGTCTCTCGAAGATGCTCCGTCGCACAGGATCAGTGTGTATTCTTGTGTAGATATTAGTCTGTCCTTGTAATTTACAAATCAGTCCCACAGATACAAACAATGTAAGACTTACAAAATAAATTTCAGGTTACGCTTACATGGCAAGCAGGTTTGTAACTTTTTTTTTTTTTCCTTCGGGTTTATTTTTCTTTTTTTTTTTCAAGAAATAACGTCTCTGACAGTGTATGTGCCGTTAGATTTCACCCCAAAAAAAAACATACGTTTACTGTAAGTAGCAACTTCAAAGAGAAACACAACTCCATTCAGAAGACACTATATTTAACATGGCTCTTTACACAAGAAAGCAAGTCATTAAATCATTCCCAAAAAAAGAGTTTTACAGTGCCGTCAGTTGCCATTGATGCAAAACAGGAGCCGTTTGCCCTCCCAGCAAAGAGCAGGCGTACCGCTGCTGGTGGGTAATCCAGACAAGATGGCAGAGAGTCTGCTGTTGACTTCAGAGAGGGTCCCTAGATGTGGAGACCCTCAAAATTAAAAAAAGAAGGGAAAAAGTAGCCTCCATAAAGATCACTAAATGTCCAAAACCTCATTCCAAAATCAAGTATCCTTGATTCTCTCCAGAACAAACGATCAACACCCGAAGCTCCCCCCTTCTTTTTCCTTTTGTTAAACACGGCCTGATGGCAGCGAGGTATATTCTCAAGCACTGTTTTCAAGACCCTTTGATTTGGTTAAATTAACAAAAGGAGGAGGAAAAGAACAAAAGAGGACAAAAAATAAGTATCCATTTCAATAGCAGCAAAAATACTACGACTGTAAGGTTGATTTCTCCGTTTTTTGGGGTCTTGTTGTAAAGTTTGCGGGATTCATACAGGTAGTGGCATGGATTATCCAAAAAGTCTCTTACTCTGAAATACATCTGCTCTGATTCTAATAATAGCTTTGTAGTGTGGAGCCATTTTGTCTATCTCTGCATTGGTCATTAAGGATTTCCAGAAGGCACTTTTTTGTTCTGTGTGTGTGTGTATGTATGTGTGTGTACGTGTCTGGGAAAGGTGAGGGGGGTTGTAGAGCTAAAGAGGGAAAGCCAGAGACGAGAGGGGTTTGATAGAGTGTATGTGTGTGTGAGGCTCGAAGAGAACACAGAAAACAAGAGAGAGTTTGCCTGTCTATCAGCTTGTTTGTGTGTATATAATCAGCGCTGCCCATCAAACACAACAGTCCCTACATTTTACTCAGGGCAGTCTGCTCCTCGAGCACCTGCAGGTAATCAGGCGTCCCTTGAAGCTTGGCTTTCAACTCATAATACTCACTTTTCCTCTGCTCCACCACGATCTTACTGTGGTTTCCACCTATCAGCGAGGATTTCTTCATCTTTTTATCCAGTGTTTTTTCAGGATAGCGGATTTCGTACCCGCCCATCCCTATACTGTTAAAATCTCTTTTGCTGTCCAAGAAGTTGTGGATGAACAGGCTGGGCTCTCGGTTAGGGAGAAACTCCTCGAGTTCATCTATGGTGCTGAGCCGTTTGTTGCGCTCCAAGGTGGAGAGTAGGTCCTTGTCTTTGTCAGGACAGTTTCGCAGGATGATCTTCTGTCTTTGAGAGTCAGCGAACTTGAAGCCGGCGTCCATGTCTGAGGAACGTCCAATGCCGCAGGTGTGGCTCTTGCCAATGTGCTCAATGGTCTGAGGAATGAACGTTTCACCTCCCAAGTCATCCCCTGGGATGGACCCTTTTTTCCCAGATTTGTGGCCGTGGCGACGAAGCTGTAGGGACAACGAGCCACATTCCTGATTCCCCAGCCCTTCCTGCCTGCCCACAGGTTTTTTATTCCGTCTTAGGACAAAGACTAGAAGGCAGAAGGCCACAAACACAGTTAGGATAAGCACCACAAGTATGCTGAGGATCATAATGGAGAGAGGCACAGGCCCCCCTGGAGGGGCTTTGCCGACTCCTGCAGGTGACACCGAGGTCAAAATTGGGGTGGCGCTAGTGATGATAAGTGGAGGTCTTGCAAGTTTAGGACAGAGTATCTCATTTTTTATTAGGCGCAGCTCAATGTTGGCAAACTGCACAGGGGAGGCACATTTCACCTCTTTTGCAGCCACTCCATCACTTAGCTTTTGCAGCCAAAGCTTGAGTGCTACCAGATCGCAGGAGCACTCCCATGGGTTCCCCTCTAGATCTATCTGGGTCAGTGACCGCAACTGGTCTAGGACACCACTCACTGGCAGTGTCATGAAGTGGTTGTTTTTCAGATTGAGTCTGGCTAGAGGGACACCAGCAAAGATGTAGGCTGGGAGACTCCGAAGGACATTGTTGTTGAGATACAGGAGTTGCAGATTGGGCATAGAATCAAATGTGCTTGCAAGGATCTCTTTAATGGCATTGTATTCCAAATAAAGGTACTGGAGGTTTGTGAGGCCCAGAAACATCTCAGGGTGTAGCTGTTCAAGTTGGTTTCCATTCAAATAAAGTCTCCTCAGATTAGTAAGGTTAGCAAATACACCCCTTGGTACCACTATAATTTGATTACTGCCAAGATGAAGCAAATCTAAGCCCTCGTAGCCTTGGAAATCAGTCGGGCTGATATCACGGATGTTATTCCCACTTAGGTGAAGCTTCTTGGCATTTGGGGGTTTGGAGTTAAGATCAGCAATATTACTTATTCTCCTTTCCTGACAGCTTATGCTGACACCAAAGTCAGAGGGGTGGGCTTTACAGCTGCATGGCACTGGACACATCATTGGGGGAGTCCGTGTCTCAAATGAAACAATCTGTCTGTTTTTTCCAAAAGGCGGTAAACCAGCCACAATGCCATTTCCATAAACTTTTGACGACTCTGTTGTTTTTGGCGATTTTGTGGCAGTGGGAGCCAGTGTGGTCGGGCCCAGTTTGGATGGCCCCTGCCCATCTTCAGGCGGAGCAGGTGGCATTTTAATATCAAATTCACTTCCTGTTCCCATGGGACAAAGCTCCTGTCTGTTGGTTTCTTTCAGGAGCCTCCCATATAAGTCACTCGGTGTTTCACATATGGCCTCACCAATAAAAATATTGTAGGGCATGTTTTCAAGCCATGCCTTCAGAGGTGCTAAATCACAGGTACAATTCCAAGGGTTGTCGTCCAGCTGCAGCTCTACGATGCGGCCGATATGCTCAAGGACCCCTAAATAAGGAAGGTTCTGGATCCTATTTCCTCTTATGTCCAAGTGTGTGAGCGAGGCAAAGCGGAAAATGTTCTCGGGAAGTGCCTGTATGAGATTATCATTCAGAATCAGCACTTTGAGTTTGTGCAGCTTGTTAAATGCTCCCTTTTCAATGTATTTTATTAAGTTGTAGTCAGCCTGAAGGTATTCCAGGTTTTCAATACCTAGAAAAGTGTCAGCTCGCAGAACCTTTAATTCATTATTGTTGAGATGCAGCTGCTTCAACGCACTCATTCCCATGAACGCTCCTCCTTCAATGTTCTGCAATTTATTGTTACCCAGCTGCAGCGACACAGCGTGGGTGAAGTTGAGGAACGAGTTCGGGTACAGTATGATTAGCAAATTGTTCTGGAAGTTCAGGTGGTACAGGGAAGAGGCCGGAGGGACGAGCTGTGTGGGCCGATAGACGGTGATCTTCTCACAGTTGACATACAGCACGTTCTCCACCGACATGCAAGAGCAGGCGCTGCAGGTCTCGGCCATCAGGTCCGAGGCGATGGGGTCCATCATCGGAGGTCCATCTGACATGGAGGAGAGGGATGAGGAGAGGGAGCCCGAGATGGAGGAAAAAAAGGCTGCCAGCAGGGGTATGAGCAGCATCTCGCCGGTTAGAAAACCTCCCGCAGTAAACCATTTAGTAACCTTTGGAGAGAGATAAAAAGAGAGAGGCATGCAAACACATTCAATCACTCAGGCTTAGTTATGTGTGGAAGCGGCATGGATGCACACATTCACAAAATGCAAACCTGTAAAAGGCCTGTTTGAGACTCATTTTAAGACAAAACCAGTATCTCATTCATTTGACGACAGTTCATTAATATTATAAGAAAATGTATCGCTGCGTAATATTTCCCATTTTTCTGCATTGCGCTTTATCAGTACCGTCTATGTGGCTTTGGCTTTCACAGAATATTTGTTCTGACTTTTTGATTGGTTGACTTGAACTACCTCAATTACTTAAACATAGTGAAGGCTGCAGAGCCTCATCTTATCCTGGCATCCAAAGAGTGATGCCTCTCCTTAAAAATGTCAAAGGCAGCAGCGTGACTCTGTTCAGCTTATTCAACATGATCATAGTCAAAAGGCTCTCATTTTTCATGAAGTGTCATCTAAAGCCAGCACCACAGGGGTCATTTGGCCAAGGGAGGAAGAACTGGGACTGTGCCCATTGCTAAAATTTTGAGATGCTCGGATGCAAACGTCTTTTTCAGAGAGAATTCATTGAGGTAATTAGAACCTTAAAAAGTGACCAAAGCAAATTAAAGGCTTGGGTTATCTTCAAATCAGAAAATCATAAAAAAATTTGACTTACCAAAAGCTGCGGTGGCAATGAGCGCGGCTCCCTCCGGAGACTCGGGGCAGCATTGATGGAGACGTGCGCAAAACAGTCCTCCCAGATCGAGTGTAAGAGCGCAGGCAGATTTGGGGGGGCGCAACAAGGTTTCTCCAGCCCCTCTATGCCCCCATGCAGCTTTAACACGATTCAAGCAAAACTAGAAGGAGGAATGGGGAGGGGGAGGTGGGGGGGAGTAACAGAGGAGGAAAAGGAAGTGGGGTGGGTGAATAGGGAGGGTGCAGGGGTCTGATTTCATCCGATGCGCCTCTTGCTGATGGGCTCCTTTTGCTTGGAATAATCTCCCCGCTGGTCATTGGGCCCCCAGGTTGGCTGTACTACCTCCATGGGAGAGCGCTCATTTGCTTACAGAGGTGGTAGAAAAAATGTGAGAGCGAGTGAGGCGAAGTAGAGACCTTTTTCCCTTCTTCCTTTTTGCTTTTTTTTTACCTTTAGAGATCTTGACAGCGCGTCCAGAGACTCCGAAGCAGGGAAATGGGTGCAAGGTGGCTGCAGCCAGAGAAGTCTCTCATTCTTAAAATATTTTAAAACTCAAAAAAGGGGAGAAGAAGGTTCCAACACTGTGCGTCTGGCTTCAGATCTGTACAGCAACCTTCGGCGATCCATGGAATAATAAATACTGGGTCGTTACGAGCTGAAGTTGCGCAAAGGGGTAAGAAGCAGCAAATGCGCTCCAGTCAGAGGGTTATTTTCCATCTTTGCAACATAGATCCAACGTTATTCTTTGGCTAAGAAAAGCTTTGTGTTTCAGCCAGAAAATGTTGGGTATTAAAAAAAAGATGGCTAAATATTGGAGCTGTGCAACTGCAAAAAAAAACAAAAAAAGAGAGCCTGGACACAGAAGATATGTTTCAAAAAGAAATTTGATGTCCGCTCCGGTGCAAGAGAGGAGCTCGAAAGTCCGAGCTCTCACCCTCACTTCCACCCCCCCTCCCCCAGACAGAGAGTACAGTCAAATGCAGCGGATGGTAGGGAACTGGAGGACTGTTAATGCGTTCCTCTTAGATTAAAAAGAACAACAACAACAAAAAAACAGACTTGTATCCAGATAAAGAGATTGGAGCTGGTGGAGGAGGAGAGGAGGCTTGCATTACCTCGTCCAATAGAGGCTGAACCGGATCAGGCGCAGAAGTCTGCCAGTGTGCAGCCGCATTCACAGAGCTTCCCACACGACTGACAGAGGAGAGCGCAGAGATGTGGAGAGAGAGAGAGAGAGAGAGAAAGAGAGGGAGAGAGAGAGAGAGGGGGGGGGGAGAGAGGGGGGAGAGAGAGAGAGAGAGAAGGAAGAGGGAAGCAAAGGGAGGGGGAAGGGGGTCTCTCTTAGTAACTGAAAAAAACCCTCAGACCTTGAAACAGATCCATTATGTCAAGCGCACACTTCTAATGGCTGTATTTCTTCATTTTTGTGGATTTAGATCTCAGTTGTTGCTCTTCAGTTTCTTTCTCTGCATTGATTTTATTAGAATTATTTTCTCCTCTCTAGCCAACACAAAGAAGAAAGAAGGAAGGAGGGTGTGCGCGAGTATGCGTCTGTGTGGATGGTTTGGGTAGACTTGGTGTTGGATTAGGACAGAGAGAGGGGAGCTTCCACACGGTCTCCGATTGGAAAGAGAGAGAGGCGGGGGGGTTGTGAATGTGTTTGCGCGTGCATGCGTGTGCATGAGCTGCATTTTAAACACACAAGAGCGGAGAGAGAGAGGGACCGATCAGGAGGAGGAGTAAGGGGAACATTATTGTGGAGTGCTGCAGTCGGAGAAAACTGAGGAGATGGTCGGCGAATCTTCAACGCTCCTCCTTATTCCCTCACTCGTTTTTCTGTGTTTATACAGAAGAAAACAAGTGAAGGAAAAGAAATTAGGTGACACCCCACAATGAGTAAAAGACGTTGCCTGGCGGAGGGACACCAAAAACCCTTTCTCTGCGGGAGCGGACCTGAAACCCAACAGCTTCGGCGGAAGTTCCTCACCTCTGGTTTCCTTTTGCAACAGGTGGCAGAGCCAAATGACGCATAGACCAGAGCCAGGCAGGGAGGGAGGAGAGAGAGAGAGAGAGAGAGGGACAGGAGGGAAGCGGGGATTTCACTGGTGTGGTTGTAGATTTGTTTGACTGCACTGGCTATAATGATGGAGAAGCTCTGAGGGTGGAGGCGAGTAGGTCACACCGCGACACTTTCTTAGACAGATCCTATTATTTGAAAATTTCAAAAGGTTACACATGATAACTGTGACCTTTAGGGGTTTAACTCTTTCTGGCTCTGGTCTGACTAGAAATTCCTGGAGGAAAAGTCCAGATTGAATGGAATTTGGTGTACATGCAGACTAGAGGTGCGTAAAGAATTTGTGTTGAAAAGAGGATCTTGCAGCATGAGTGGGTCTCAAGTGGATCAGTGGCTTTTCCACATTACAAGATGAAAGGTTTGAGAGAGATGGATTTTTACGTTTGTATGTAGCCTGGTGGTCGTATTGTACCTCTGTCTGGCATCAAGGATGTGCGGATGGCAAAAATGGTTTGATGTTTGACCAGAAGGGCACAAAGGGTCCACAGTTACCTCAATAAGCATTCATTTGCCCTTTTCTGTAAGCACCGAAGACATTTCTATCTGTCAGCTAGCCAGCAGTGTGCCGCATAATGTTTCGTGCAGTTGGAAAAAAAAACTGTGGACTCACTTGTAGCGACTCTGCAGACACAACTTTTTTTAAAACTTGAAATACCTTGATATTGTCAACTGGCAAATGGGGGTATTACAAACTTTTCTAAAACATAAAATGGAATTTAACAAATTCATACAGGAGATATGAGCATTTTCATAACATTTTTTCCCATAAATTCACTAGTCGTCTATTATCTATGTGCAGGGCCCATCTCTAGCTGTCATTGGACGAGTGATGAGGTACTTCACCCTGGACAGGCCATCAGTCCATCACAGGGCAATGATGACAAACACAGAACAAAAAAAATGAAAAGAACTAACAAATGCACATACATACACAGACACAAAATCCTGAAGGCAGTTTAGAGACCAATCAACGAAGAAAATCAACACATGGGGAGAACATACAAACTCCACGGAGAACCAGGAACTTCCTGCTGCAAGGCAACAGCAAAAACAACTACACCACCCGTCTATAATTCCTGAAAATACTTAACTACGAAACAAACTGATACACAACAACTTGAGTACATAGCTACGAAATGGTTTAGGGGTGAAATAGCAACGCTTAGCTACAAAATGGAAACAGGAATTGATGAAGGGAGCACATTGACAAGAAGACATTCATTGATGTGGCAATACACTCAAGCAATTAAAGGTTTGACCCCTTGATGGACAGTAAACTTGATGGACACCCCTTGGTGGATGTCGAACCTCAAAAAATCTCTACTTGCAAATCCCCAATGCCACATGCTAATGAAGGATCCTTCATTAATTGTTTAATTGTCAAGGAAATTCAGCTTTAACTGCAGCACTGTTTACTGCACACATAAGACCGGTTATAGCAAAAGGGGAGGCCTGTTTTAGAAGGGTGCAGCAATCCCTCAACAGCTAACTGGAGTCTGCATGGAGCCGGATAATCACAGCTCCTTCAAGCTAGAAGTGTTTTGATAAAACATTTAAATTGCTCAGAAGAAAACCTCTCTGCAATGATTAGTTAATTTATGCAAACTGGGGTGTGTCTGGGCTTTTCATCACCGCTTCTAAAGTAGCCACCTGCACATGGAGGGGGGGGTGTTGGGAACAGTCCTGCAGTGTGTGTGTATGTGTCTGCGTGTGTGATAGCGTGTGAGAGAGAGTACAGATTGCTACATTGAGTGTGTCCTGATATTTGACAGGGTTTGGCCACGTTTCTACGTTGGCTGTGAGTGGCCTGAGGGAGGCAGGCCTACGAGAGGCGGAGCCAGAGAGTTGGCAAAGCCGCCCTCTCCATCCATCCATCCGCCCACCCCCCTCACCACCCCATCTTCCCCCACCACCGCCACCCGCTTCCGTCTCAGCTGCCACTGGTAGTCTGGCCGTGAGGATGAGTCGACGTTTCCTCCGTCGGGACGGACCTTAAGCTCTGCTCTGCTCCAATCCTGTTTGGTGGATCAACCTAAAGAGATCCAGCGTGTCTTTAATACTGAATCACACATTCCATCCCTCATTTGCTCTCTTTTGTAGCAGAAAAAAGTGTTACAGTTGGGAGTGTTTCCTGTGCTGCAGATTTTAGTGGGTGATGCGTTGCCCTCATGTGGACAGAAAAGTAACTGCACTCCATTCAGAGGACAGGCAGGAAGATGCTCAGGTGAGGCCTTCTTAACTTCATGTTTGAGGGTTTTGCTCTGCATCTCGTAGACATTTCGTCATCTATTTCTTAGCTGCAGTGCAAAATAAATACCAATCTAAAACTGATAAACAATTTCTATAAAAAAAATCATTTGTCTTTCAAATGCAAGAGCCGATTGTAATCCCATCTGTCTCTTTTTTTATTTCAGATTTTTATTTTTTTATTTATGTATTTATTCCAAAGGAAGAAAACCCAATCTCTAACTTGTAAGGATCAGGTTTTAACATCCTGCAGATTACTGAAGTGCAACACAGCCATGGAGAAAAATAAAGCATCGATGAGGGTCATGCTGAAAAAAAAAAAAGCTTCCTCTGCAATCTGTCACACCGCTCTGAGTCCAGTCTCGGTACAAAACAAGACGACAGGCCTGCAGTCTCTCATTCTAGATTCCGTCTGCAGTTCATGACAGTCTAATGTAAGCAGATCAAATTGTCCGAGCTTGAAGCAGTTCTCAATCTATCCTCAGTGACAGAGAGAATGCACAGGTTTACCTCGAGCTGTACTGCAAAGGTATTCACAGTTTGTCATGTTACAATTACAAGTTTCAATGGGTTTTCCTGGAATTTTATCCGAAAGATCAACACAAAGTTTTGATTTTACTAACAAAAAGTCACGTAAATTCTGTTCCATTAACTCTGAGATCTTTTGATATAATGCAGAGCCCACCTGTGTGTGGTTTAGTCTCAGAATACATGCAGCAGTGCTATGACAGCCTTGAATGGTTTATTAGAGGATCTTCGTGAACTGATCGCACCGTGAAGACCAATGGTTAAACATGACGGTGGCAGTATCATGCTGTGGAGACGTTTTTGTTTAGCAGTGAGAGCGAAGCTGGTCAGAGTAATAAATGACGTCGATTACAAAAATCCCTTAACGTCAACATTTGTTGACGTGTCCTTTTTTATGATTTCATCCTTTGATTTTCTTAAAACTAGTAAAATATCCAAAAGTGATGTTCCCACCCTCGAGTCTGCAACAATAGGGCTGTGTGCGTGTGTTTGTGCCTCCGAATACAATCATTGGCTAGCTCTGTTGGTGCTGCCGAACAAACTTGCCGCATCTGGTTAGTGCCAGGCTCTAAAAGTTGTTTATTGGTCGAAGTGGTCCAATACAGTGTTCCCCAACCCTAGTCTTCAGGGCCCAAAGTGCCTGCTCTAACACAGTTGATTTAAATGATAGTGTAAACTCTGTTGCTGCAGATGACCAAAAAATGACTGATAAGTTTGCTGTACAGACACGTGATAATGTGAAGTCTTTAAATGTCAATTGATTAAATTTTCCTCAAGGTGGCACTTTCTGCATGCAATTCATACTTTAGCAGCAAAACATTACAAAATAGTTGCTTAAAATATTCAGTTACTTGAAAGAATTGTCGATAGAATAATAATCATTAGTGGCTGCTATAGTGTCCGTTGGATAGAGGATGGAGCTAAATACATAGGGATTATGAAAGAAACCCTTTTAGATGGTGGAGAAGACGTCAGACTCGGGTGAATACCTAAACATACAGCCAGAGCTAAAATGGAATGGTTTAGTTTAAAGTGTATTCCTGTGTTTAAATGTCCCAGTCAAAGCCCAGATCAAATTCCTATAGAGAAACTGTGGCAAAACAGAAACCCTCCATCCAATATGTCTGAGGTTGAGGTGTTTTGCAAAAAACAATCTCCTTTCCCCCTTTTCGATCCAGCCCACCTGAAAAAAATATGAAGAAACCAAGACAACACTGTAGGACTGATCTCTTAATACCAGGCTAAACTCTATCCTTGAGAAACTCAGTCATGGTCTCTGATGAATATGTTGCAGTCCACATCATTTTTGCTTTAATACAATGCCTCTTACTCCAGTAAAGGTTTTACCTTAGGAACCGTTCTGTTCCTGCCACTTATCATCTTACGTTATACCCATGCCCATGCTTTAACTGTAAATTAGACTATAATTTGGTCTAAATGATAGTTTAGTTAGACAGAATTTCAGGTGATTGTCTCACCCTACAGTTTGTAGGACTGATCTGCTCTGTTTTTATAGTAAGTATTAATGTAAAGTCAAGATTTAATGCTAAGCAGCGGGGGTTCAGAGGTAGCCTAATATGGAAATATTGCTGGGTCCTTCTCAGGGTAAATATACTCAGCAGTTTATCCACAGCATAACAGATTCCATTATCATCATAAGCATTATTATTACAGGGAACATATATGTTCTATCATTTCTCCAACTCTAAATAGCCATTTGGGGGACAAATGTTCAGGGCAACATAAATATAAATAAATATAACTTGTACATTTCCATATTTGTTACAGTAGACGTTTTATATGTAATATGTTTGTATTTATGTGCTTCTTCTCTTTAAGATTTAGTTTAGAGGCACATAAATCATAAATAGAACAAAATTCCATTATGGGGGGAGGGAGGGGGAGCAGAATTACCTTAGAATTGTGCTTACACAGCAAAGAGAAAATTACCCAGCCTTTCAAAAATAAGCAAAAGTAACCCTCGCATGTATCATTTCATTTCAATTTCCTCACAGCAGTGGTCTTGACGTTCTCTCAGGCCGACGCCGTTCAAACAATAACCATGGCGTGTTTGTTCTGGCCTGTTTTTCTGCTCCGGATTATTATATCGATTGGTTATTTTCTGCAGAGCCGCTCAGGGGTGTGTGGAGAAACGTAGAAAACAAGCTGCCTCATTACTTGTGCCAGAGAAAATCCCACTGATCTGCTGAGAATTTTCAAGCGGCAACGAGTGTGTGGGACTGAGAGAAAACTAAAAAGCACAGCGTAGGGTCATGTTAATGAGGGAAGATGTCGGCGCCACAGTGAGGCTCTGGGGCAACGACGGAAGGAGCATGTGCCTCCCTGCAAGCCCGCTGCCAATGTTTAACATGTGAAAGGTGAAGGGCGACACAGCCAGTGGTCCACTCTCGTCGAGGCAACAGAGGAGAAAGCCTCACCGGGTCTTTCTGGACGCGGTTGTCGTAATTGCCGGATGTTTCCTGACTCATTACAGGCACTCGGAGCTGCTGGTTTCCCATCCGAGCGGCGTTCGCCAGATGCCCCAGGAAAATGTAAATCAGCGCCTGTTTGTGAGGCTTGAAAGACGAGCAGCGGGGCTCTGAGTCATGAGGGCGGAGGAGCCCCGCTAAAGATGTTCAGTGTTTAGGTCAGCACTACAGCACGGGAAGGAAGGCACTCACACTGACTCCTCAGTGCTCGCTTCGGATTGATTAGCATGCGCAGCTCGCTGCGTGGCCGCTGTTTCATAGCAGGTCACCGTTTTGAGCCGACCCACGTGCGTTCACAAACGCAAAGACAGCACATGCTTAAAAAATATTGGGCACGGAGAAAGCTTGATTTATAGGAGAGGTGATGCATCTTTGATGGTGTCGTTAATGCAGACGAGATCTGAAAGCTGGTATGTGCATCACTTGCTTGAACATTAAAGATTAGTTGATTCTATTGGGGTTTTTGTTCTTGTGCTTTGATGTTTGAGTTAAAACAACAATGGATGATTTCTTAAAACATCAGAGTCACTCTTTTACATAACATTCATCATTCTGTATGTATACCATAGACTGTATATATAAGATGGACGGAGCCTCCGTGACGTCACCTGAAGGTTTCTGTAGAGCTGAATTGAAGCCCAGTGGGCGGTTCCTACCACTGCCATCTCGCCTCACGCATCTCGTCAGTTCAAGAAAAATAGAAAAAAATGGGCAAAGAGGTGGAGCTGAGAGGGTGGGGGCGGATGATTGACAACCATTAAACTCTAAGCCGATGTAGCTACGAGCTAACTGAGCTAACTTGGAGCTAACCGAAGCTAACAGAGGTTGGCAGGTGCTTTTAGCCAGAAAAACCAAGGTTGAGTGATCCTCTACTACCCTCTGCCTTCTAGGCTGTAAATAAATAAATAGGTAAACCAGTAGCTACTTTGCTAAATATATATGCTCAGCTAGCGCAGGAGCGGTGTACAGAAATATAATTTTACCAACCGAAGAAAATGGAGCAAAAAATGGATGGTCTGTTAGTCCAATCATTACCACAGCAAGCCATCTTTGTCCATTAAGTGCCCAATTAACATCTGAACACGAATAAACATTGCAGACACAACTGATGGTCAAGTTCAGAGAAACAAAATGGCCTAGATCAGGGGTCCCCAACCCTAGGGCCACGGACCAGTACCAGGCCGTGGGCCTTACAGAAAGAATAAATAACTTCCAGTATTTCCATTATAGTTATTATCTGAGTGTGGCCGCAGTTTTTTTTTTTTTTAATGACCGGATATCCCCGTTACATAGCTCAGTCTTGACACGTCAAGAGGCTTGTATTGGTCATGTGATAGTCACCGCTAAAATTAATCCCATAAGCTAGCAAGATGGATAAAAAAACAAATGTCCCTCGATCGTTTCTTTGGAAAGGGAAAAGGCCCGAGGCTCTCACTGATTCAGCGTTGTGGTGAGTAAGATTTTCCATGCACTTTGTATTTGTTTTTGAGGTAAATCTTGAATTATTAAAGGTATGTTTAAATGTTACCATGGCGACCAGAGAGCGTTAGGGGGCTGAGTGTATGTTACTCATGTCATGCTGTCTGCTCAATTGTTAGGAGGACGCTGTTAATAAAGCTGCGAATGCACATTTGATTTTACGTTTATTGTTATCCTTTTAAAAATACCCCGTTTTTATACTGTCCGTTATCATTTATCCGCCACACCTTAAAGGCCGGTCCGTGAAAATACTGTCTAGTATTAAACCGGTCCGTGGCGAAACAAAGGTTGGAGACCACTGGCCTAGACTGTTAACCTGAGGCCGAGGCTGCGACCTTCCCTGGAACAAGCAGGGAAGGCAAACCGCTAACCACCAGCGCTAGCGCTAATGGCTACTCTGAGGCCTGTCAATCAAAAGGACATGCCCCTTATTATTCATTATTTCAAGCTGAAATTACATCTAAACAAATTAGTTCTAAATAAAATTCACCCCCTCAGAGTTGTCATGACGATAAACTTGGCCTATTAAACCTAAAAAGGTTTTTTGTACCAGGCTGTAAACATGTTTATTTCTGCTCTGAAGTTGGGAACGTGTTCCTTTCTAGATCCAGCTCCTAGTGGATGAGAGGGGTACTGCAATTTTTGTCACTTCCACGTTGGCTTCACATTTGGCCGGCATAGATCGGCCCTTGATTTATAAACACTCCATCTAGTTCGGGGTGCGTGTGCTGACCCAGAAACCATCTTGGCTGAGTCGCCGTTGTTTCTTCCACGCACATTGCGTTCCACTTTCTTCATAAAACCAATAGCTGACGGCAGAAAATTTAGGAGTGAGAAAATTTCCCGACTGGACTGATTGCCCAGGTTGCATCCTATTAGGATATTCTACAAACTGGAACTCACTGAGCTCTGTAGACAAACCCATTCTTTGACTTTGTCTGAACATACGACCAGACATAGATTTAAAGATGAGCGGCAAAAGCAAATGAGGAGGATTAACAGTGGTTGCCAACAACTGATGGTTTCATCCAGGACATGACAATTTTGTCACATTGCAATCTCAAACTAAAATGTTTTTTTTTTCAAAAATGTGGTGATAAATCAACTAGATTCCTACACTCATCGGGCCGAGAGGCGGGGTGCAGCCTGAACAGGTCGCCAGTCCATCGCAGGGTAACATGGGCAACAAACAGACATGCGCATACACTCACCGACCTAAAGAAAACGTAGAGAAACCAGTTTACCAACGGTCATGTGTTTGGACTGTGAGAGTACCTGAAAAGAACCCACCCATGCACAGGGAGAACTTGTAAATTCCTGGATTTAAACTCAAAACCTTCTTGCTGTAAGGCCATCCAACAGCTGTAAGGTCCTACCAACTGTACCTCCGTGCAGCCGCAAGAAGAAAAACAATACATTTTGATCTTTTTAATAATTGTTGACAACGCTTTGGTCTGAACTAGTTGGATGAACACAAGTGCAAACCTGTATTCAGGATGGCAAAGGTTAATAGAAAAGAAAGACACATTTCCCAATTTTCCATATTATAACTAAGAATTCATTTGTGTTCAAATTCAGCCATTAATAAACATTGGGAGAAAGTCACCTTTGACCTGACGAAGATCCAGTCGCAACGTTCTCAATAGATCCCACTCACATATCACAGGCCTCTGCTGCACCTTCATCTGTTTTCTTTCTTCTTTCTAATTTTCTGCAGTTCTAGATTTCTGATCTTTAAAACAAACAAAAGAAAAATCTCAGAGGTTTGTTAGAGAACATTAAACCCCTAAGTTTGGCGTTGTAATGTGACAAAATGTGAGAATGTTCCAAGAGGTATGCATACTTTGTGATGCACTGCGAGGAACATGAACTGAGAAGAGAAAATCGAGTAAAACCAGAGAACTTTGAGTTTGACTGAAGTTTAACAACAGAACTTTAAGGTAGAGCAATATTGCCATGCCTGAAAGATTCTCTCATCTTCATTGATTTTAATAAGAGATAATGTAATGAGGTGTTCCACAGCACAGACTGAATCAGGGCAACTGGGACACATTCCTTCAAGCTTTCCACACAACCAGGTTTTTAATAAATCATCTCAAAAGTTTAGCGTCCTGTTCTTGAAACAAATTAAACTGATGAATTACCTTAAACACCACTGATCCCTGGGCATTTTGGATCAAAGTCTAACGATTCTGATGTCTGACTTCCTGCTGAGCTCAATGTTTGCATCACACTTGAGTTAGCACTAACTCAACCTTAATTACTCACAGATGTCCAGGTTCCTGTGTGCTTTACACACATGTACGCAATCATACATTTATAATGGAAAGATTTTCATCTGAATCAGAGCAATGGATAAAACTAATGTCAAGTCCAAATAGGAGGGTTTTGTTCTTGTAACAATGGCGGCGATAGAGCGGGAGAGATATAATATAGTATAGTTTAAAACAAAAGTATATTAAAATCTGATGGTACAAAAGTTAAAAGCTTAAAAGCGGTGGTGGTGTTTGGCTTTTTTGCACAAACAGGTTTTTCTTTATTCATTTTTGTAAAGTATTAAGATTCTCAGCAAGATTCCGAGCTCTATTTTTACCAGCTTGCACCTAGCAGCGTCAGGGTTGCTAGGCGAGGACATGCGCCAAAGTAAGGCTAGACCTTCCAGTTTCATAGCCTGGCCTACCTCGACCGTCCGTCGAAGGATGAAGCCCCTGACTTTGGACAAACACTATAAATTGTGTACAGATATTCAATTTAACTTAAGAACACTTCATTTGTTACAAAGGGAAATTAAACCTTGTCACAACTCATATCATCCAAGTATCGTCAAAGAGTCATTGGGGATCATGATGCTGTGGGGAGGAAGGAACCCTGGTGCCGGCCAGGCTTACAATGAATCTAGGAGGCCTCTGACTAATGATGACATGCTAGCAGGTCAATAGCAGGGCAGCAGAGCAGTATTCCTCACTAACATGTCCTGGATGACACCATCTTTTGTTAGAAAGCACTGCTAATCCACCTCATTTGCTTTTGCAGCTCCTCCTTAAAACTCTGATTAGAAGGTCGGGCAGCGAGGTGTTGAAGTTGGGAATAGGATCCTTGCCCGTCATGATGGATGGAAGAGATTATTTGACCGTCCTCCTCTGTCTCTGCTCTGCGGTCCTGCTCTTTTCAACTCCTCTGGGTTGTAGTTCAGGTGTTATCTAAGCTTTTGAGATGCTAATCAGCTGCTCCCAGTTGTAAAATCACCTTTTTTGCCAAGGTTATGCATCATAAGAACTGTCCAAAAGCTTTAATTTTATTTTAAAGTAAGTGCAAAAAGCCTTCTAGCTGCACAGCATCAAAAAGCAGAGGGAATCATTTTCCAAATGTGCAACACCTCGACCAAAACAATTATGAACAAACGTACACGAAGCGAACAAATCCGAACCAACTTAACAGAGATACTCCAACATGCTGCCACCATGAGAGGTGCAATCCTAGAATCGTAGATACAGTACATATGTGAACTCATATCTAATATAAATATGTCCACTTCATTCTGTTGTGCTGTAATGATAATAATAATAATGAACATAGTGCATCACAGAACGCACTGTGGTAAAACAGAATTCTGCACGTTGTCAGCAATATATGGGACAGCTTCAACACCGCGGATGACACCAAATCCTTGCAGCATGCAGCCAATTACTCTCTGAACCGGCGATGAAAGGAAAACAAATGCTTCCAGTGCCAGCAAGTTTGCCATAAGTCTGCAGTACTTATTTATTTAACAGGAGGCATCGTGGCGTGAGGTACAACTCCCATTTATTACAAGCAGCTGAGGTGTGGAGAGCACATGGAAATAGGCAGATAGAGACTCCCAGAGAAATCCACGGGTAGAAAGAGGGAGGGAATGAAACCAAAGAGGAGCTGCGGGGAGTGCGCCCGGCCTAAATAATACAACAAGTACAACAACGAGGAGGATTTCCTCCTTTTGGATACGTAGAGCTGCGCTCGGTGTCACTTCAGGATACCGGAGTCACAGTGTGAGCCAGTCGGGGTTCAGGCCGCAGGTCCATGGAGAGGCAGGAGGATAAAGGCAGATGTTAATCAGGCTCAGACGCACCTCGGTGTCCCAGCGGGCCCAGCATGCCGCTCAGCAAAACAAGCCCCAGTTTCCACTTCAGGACACACTGCCTCTGCTCACACGTGTTGTGTACAGCAATAAAGGTTCACAGTCTGGTTACGGCGGCAAATTGTTGTTTTAAATAGCCTGCCAATATGTGTATCTAACGCATATTGTTGGCTAGTAGCAGCACACAAACGCCGGCAGCTATGAAGGGAGCTATAAAAATAAGAGGAGTCGTCGGACTGTATCCCCATGGTAGTTTAGCAGTGAACGTCTTTTTTTTAATACGTTTTGGTTGAAAAACACATCTAGGCTAAAATCAGGGAAAAGTTTGTTTGTGTTCCAGCAATTATTGGTATGAGTAAATAATGGAGGGCCCATATATTGAACTCTTGCTCCTAACTGAACTATTGGTATTTATGATTACAAATCTAACTCTGGCGCATATCATATCGTGTGAGTATCTTGTGCTTTGGAGTCATTACTTTCTCACAAACACTATTTCTATCTTAGTTAGCTTACTGCAACTGGAAACTGGCGTTATCAATTGATGAATGTAATGAGGCGCCAGCTCTGATTGGAAATTGAGATTTGTGGGGAAGAGCTGCTATTTTTACATTCCAAAAACAACATCAACTCCATTGGTCATGATACCCAGAAGGCATCTGATTTTCAGTGCCCAGCCTCCACAGCTCCCTGTTCCCCATAGTTAAAACTCATACTAACAGAGTAGAATAGATTAGATTTGAATAGAAAATGTTATTTTTCTGACACCAAAAGGTTACAGAAATTCATCTTCATCATCTTTACACACACGTATACAAAACAGTAAAAGACCCAAGACCACATATAGCTGGACGAAAATCACACACACTGATACTTAGAAAGACCATTTATACAATCATTTTTGAAATTCACTTTACTATTAAAGGCTGTGATTGCAGATTTGTTTTATAGACAGTTTTTTTTTGGCCAGGGGAAGCTTGTGTCTCGTGCCTGATGGGAGAAGACTGAAAGATGATGGACGGGATGAGAGGGATCCTCTGTTATTAACGTGTCTTTCCTGATCACAGAGAGCTCATGCAGAGGGGACAGTGGAATTTGTGGTGAACCAATTATTTTGTTTGCTTGATCTGTAAACCAGTACTGCACCCAGGGAATTATAATATAATCCCCCCTTACAAATACAAAAGCTTTATAGTTACAGCATAGCTGCACAGTGGAACAGATTCTCAAAGTAACTAAATATAAGCTCTGACAGTTTTCTTTAATGTTTTGTTGTTCAAGTTATATATGTCATCTTGTTAATGACATCCTTGACATATATACAGTTGTGGCCCAAAGTTTTGAGAATGACACAAATATTAGTTTTCACAAAGTTTGCTGCAAAACTACTTTTAGATCTTTGTTTCAGTTGTTTCTGTGATGTACTGAAATATAATTACAAGCACTTTATACGTTTTAAAGGCTTTTATTGACAATTACGTGACATTTATGCAAAGAGTCAGTATTTGCAGTGTTGGCCCTTCTTTTTCAGGACCTCTGCAACTCGACTGGGCATGCTCTCAATCAGCTTCTGGGCCAAATCCTGACTGATAGCAACCCATTCTTTCATAATCACTTCTTGGAGTTTGTCAGAATTAGTGGGTTTTTGTTTGTCCACCCACCTCTTGAGGACTGACCACAAGTTCTCAATGGGATTAAGATCTGGGGAGTTTCCAGGCCGTGGACCCAAAATGTCAACGTTTTGGTCCCCGAGCCACTTAGTTATCACTTTTGCCTTATGGCACGGTGCTCCACCGTGCTGGAAAATGCATTGTTCTTCACCAAACTGTTGTTGGATTGTTGGAAGAAGTTGCTTTTGGAGGGTGTTTTGGTACCATTCTTTATTCATGGCTGTGTTTTTGGGCAAAATTGTAACTGAGCCCACTCCCTTGGATGAGAAGTGTTATCGAAGTTGGAGCGATCAGGACGTATTATCAGTTCTGCCCGTCACAGTGCCAGAATTATCCATACTACCCCCAAAATTTCTAAAACCGGCTTTTCGCTCGCAGCATTTTGCTTCATTCATCCAGGTCTCCCAACAACGTTTAAGCATTTCAAACTTTTTATAGTCAGTACCCCGCACAAACATAGTGTTTTTAAGTTGTTCCCATTCTTGGTAATTTTTCCCCCCCAATCTTTTCGAGTTCATACACATCTAAACTGCGCCCCGATAGGGAAGTTCCACTCAGATATCCAGAAATGTACATAGTCCAGGATTTCTGTCCCGTACTTTACAATCATTAAACGGCATATTTTACTCTCTGGGGGAGGAGAACTTGAGTTTACAGACCCAATTTTTATGTGCTGCTATTTTATTATATTTTTAAACTGTATAAATACTTTATTTTTCGACGAAAAAAACTAAAAACTCACCCGCTGGTTAATTAGTTGAGATTAATAAATCAGCCCCAGTTTGTTTAGAGAACCAAAACAGTCAGCACTCTTTCTTGTTATCAAAGCAAAGAAAAACACTTATTTACATCATTTTTCAAAGCGAAAGTATATGAAAATGCTACCACCTTTTTATTTTATTTTTTTAATTTATTTTTTTCTCAACAGACTAATTTTTATGGAAAGAATAACTCAAACCGTTTTCCCTTCTCTCAAGGAGAGACCAGGTTCGAATTCCAGGCGGCGGTCGGTCTGAAACGAGAGGACCAAGTCCCTTCCTTCTCCTTAAAGGCTAAACGGAGGTTCGAAGGCTGGGGGCTGCTCCTCTCCAGGTCTTTTGTGACTTCTTGGTGGGTCTCCTCAAAGTCCTTCCGCCCGCTGGAATCCACGTTAGGCGCCAAATTGTTATCGAAGTTCTTAATAAAAGACATGAGAGAGATTCCTTCAGATTCTCGGAGGTTTTAATACAGACTTGGTTGATCAACACAAGGAGGCACAGCGTCAACAGAGAGAATATGCGATACTGACCTGCCTTCCAAAACAAGACACAGGATTATATAGGTTCAGTAATCATGAGCCTATCACCTATGACATTACAAACAAACATTTCTCAGTCGGTAGGCATTTGACTCATTAGGCGTAGAAGATTTGATATAGAAGCATAATCAATGTATGTCAGGACGTTCTTAGACGTAACAGAGAGTTGCTATGCCAACCCAGGATGTAAGAGTCTGAATCAGCAGGTTTGACCTGACCTAAATTCATAAAGTGTCACCTAATCAGATTGGTCACCATATCATAAAGAAGAGACACATAGTAACTATCAGTATGTGAACTACACAGAACAGAACATTACAATTCTTCCACTACAGAAGTAACCCCACACATGAATGGTCTCAGGATGCTTTACTGTTGACATGACACAGGACTGTTGGTAGCGCTCACCTTTTCTTCTCCAGACAAGCCTTTTTCCAGATGTCCCAAACAATCGGAAAGAGGCTTCATCTGAGAATATGACTTTGCCCCAGTCCTCAGCAGTCCATTCACCAGACTTTCTGCAGAAGATCAATCTGTCGCTGATGGTTTTTTTGGAGAGAAGTGGCTTCTTTGCTGCCCTTCTTGACACCAGGCCATCTTCCAAAAGTCTTCGCCTCACTGTGCGTGCAGATGCGTTCACACCTGCCTGCTGCCATTCCTGAGCAAGCTCTGCACTGGTGGCACTCCGATCCCGCAGCTGAATCCTCTTTAGGAGACGATCCTGGTGCTTGCTGGACTTTCTTGGACGCCCTGAAGCCTTCTTAACAAGAATTGAACCTCTTTCCTTGAAGTTCTTGATAATCCTATAAATTCTTGATTTAGGTGCAATTTTAGCAGCCACAATATCCTTGCCTGTGAAGCCATTTTTATGCAACGCAATGATGGCTGCACACGTTTCTTTGCAGGTCACCATGGTTAACAATGGAAGAACAATTATTTCAGGCATCATCCTCCTTTTAACATGTCAAGTCTGCCATTCTAACCCAATCAGCCTGACATGATGATCTCCAGCCTTGTGCTCGTCAACATCCTCACCCGAGTTAAAAAACTTAAGCAGCAACTTTTCCAATTTCCAATATTTATGTAATTCTCAAAACTTTTGGCCATGACTGTACATTAAGTTTGAAGGTGCCCAGATGTCTAGGGTTCATAATTTTATTCATACTCAATGCAACACTGTTGCTTTTCTATTTATTTCACAATTTGTTTAATTGACAGTTTTTTTCCGGGTTTTATTCAGGCTCTTCTTGTATGACTACAATAGTAAAATCTTGGGTTTTTTGTGTTTATATTATCAGTGATGATACTTGACAGTTGCTTTCTTCTGTAGTTTTGCCAAATACTCAATTCAAATCTACTGGACTAGTACTTGGCATCTTGATCAGGACATTCCTAGCCAGTACATTACCAAGATGTTGATTTGTCTTCATGTTGAGCATTATTTTCTTTCTTTTTAGCCCTGAACAAACACATTTTTTTAAACAATGGCAGTTATATCAGACTGACAAGAATGGGTGAATATAACTCTTAGGCTTTTCTGTGACTATTTCTAGTTTGGAAGAAACTCAACTTTGGTCAGACATTCCAGCTGCTTTTGTTGAATGTACTGTGGAAATCAAGCCAAACCCATTGTTCCTAAACTTAGATGATCCAAGTCAGAGCAAGATATACACAAAATAGATGTGAACTTGTTATCCAGGATCTGGCATTGTTAGTGCCTTTGTCTCTCTGTTTGCATTTTTGATCCTTTTGTTTTATTGTACTTAGCTTTGCTTGTTCTTTGTTTCCTGTCTTCAGTTTTCTCTTTAGTAGTTGTATATCTACTTCTGATATTTACTTCTGATACATATATACTTCTGATTGGATTCTTCAGTAGTAGTTTATTCCTTCCCACAGTTTATTGTTAGTATTATGTGTTGCCAGTTAGTGTTTACTAGTGATGGGTCGAGCAACACTGATATATCTATCTAGCTCATAGAGCGAGACCCTGTGTCGGTGCGTGTATCACTTTGAGAAGTAGTCACATGACCGATACGGCTGCTGATTCGCCTGTCACTGAAGAGCCAAACTGTGTTTCAAAGGAGGAGCATCTCCATCTGTCAACGGGATGTGTCTCTGCCAAAAGTAAATCAGTTTTTTTTTTTTTGTTTTGTTTCATCCTTTTCCTCTCAGTTTCTGCTAGACCCATCATAATTTCAGTCCATTTTCAAAATCTCTCTTTGTTGAAATTATTCATACAATTTTCTGCAGGTTATATGTTGCATTTGTTCAATTGAACTTAAAACATGAATAAAATCACGTCTTCAATGCTGAGACATCACAGAGCATACTGACATTATACAACTTCCTTGTGGTCACTTTATTAGCAATGAATAGATGTTATTTTATTATTTCATTTTTGACCATCAGCTACCAGGAACTATGAGTTGGACCAGGCAGAGGTGAATTTCATAATTAAGGACTGACAACATCTCAGCATTGCTGAGATTGAAGGGTTCAGGGAATGGTTTCAGGTCCTTGAACCATCTTATATTTTGCCTACCAGAAAGGTCTAAAGCTGGAGAAACTAAAACGTGCCTCTAAGTGTTTCTAAAAAGTTTACTCGCCTCAATACAAACACCTTGGAGAAACTATTTCTTTTTAAATAAAACTAATTTAAAAAAACAGCAGCCTGCCTCAAAGACAAGTCCATAAGCAACATTACTTTCACAACAGTTTCACTTTATCACAAGTTGTAACACACATTCAAATGATTAATCTTATTGTATATTTTAATGATAAAGATATTTTAAACTTGGATTAAGAAATTACATAATGCAGTGTAAAATATGGAATACAATTAGTTAAATTTTATTCAATATTCGAAATGTATTGTGTATATACCAGGTCATTGAATCAGTATGTCAGTTGAGTCTCCCAATTAGGTTGCCTTTAATGATGTTTAAGATCCAGCAGGTGTCAGTGGACCAACACAGTGACAAAGTATCAATACAGCTTAGGTAATGTGCCGCAGCGCTTCAGGAGGCCTCATCTACCCATCATTAGTGTTTACTCCTCCCCTGCTCCTTCCATGCCATTATTCTCTCTCTACCTCAGCCTGCCAGAAGTCTCCCCTTCTCAGCTGTTTCTCCTCTAATTTTCCCTCTGCCTGCTCCCTCACACAGTTGCCACCACTCACCTCTGATTAGCTCTTCAGGTTTGTTTGTCATTTCCACCTCTTCCTCAGTGCCTAAGCTCCTCTATCTCCTTCACACCTTGGTATTGTTTTCCGTTTGCTCCGTTCCCTCTCCATGTCTCCCGGTTCCATTTTCATGCCATTCTGCTTGTTCCCAATCCTGTTATTGCCTATTTGCAATCTGTAAATGTGTATAAAATTTTTTAAAGCCTTTTTACAAATATTTTGCCTCACCGTACACGCATCCTCTACAGAAACAAGACACTTATCAAAAGTAGGTGTGCAAAACTTGAATGTTTCAATCACATGTTGGTGATTTGGTTGACCAAACAGTGCCTCTGACATATTAGGATTTCGGGTAATTGAGTAAATTTATGATTAAAAAGGCATATTATCTCTCCTTTGATCAACACAGATCAGATTCTCCGACCTAGATAAAAGCTTCTCAAGGTTTGCTTGACTAGAAATGCTCTCTGAATGATATCCAACTGCCTGCTATGAATAGAAGGGTTTTATTCCATAGCTGTAGACATAATTAGTTTTTTTAAGTCCAATGCCTCCAGTTGCTGTTCTAAACCATGTTAAATAGCTAGTACATGTCACTATCGC
Source organism: Valencia hispanica (assembly GCA_963556495.2). NCBI lineage: Eukaryota > Metazoa > Chordata > Actinopteri > Cyprinodontiformes > Valenciidae > Valencia > Valencia hispanica. The sequence goes on along the minus strand of OY747702.1, from coordinate 11,994,058 downwards.
TTGCTAATAATTACAAGTTAAAACTTGTACTTCAAAGGAGTGTACTACAGTGATCCCTTATATCAACACAGGTTGAATGACACCTGAGCTCCATCCAGAAACTGTTCTGACTTCTTCTTCCTTCGTCTCTCAACATCTTTTTGTCTCCTCAGTCTCTCCCTCCTCCTGCTTCCCCCCCGTCTCCATGCCATGGTGTCTTTTGATATGCTAATCTGCACCCTATTTATAAATCATCGTAAAAGGAAAACATAGTGGGTTAGGGGACACATAATGAATGCCCCACGTCTGCTGGGGGAAAAGAGAATGATGAAAAGAAAAGGGAGAGGGTTTGGGCGAGAAGAGAGGGGCAACAGTCTGCTCTGATGATTCTGGGAATCATGTCGCTCAGCATGAATAAAGGCCTGTATCAGTGTGGTCCCCGGGTACAGGGTGATAATGACAGAAGACGTAAGAACATTATAGGTGATAGGTGGAAAGAAAGGATCCATTGTGCAGTGAGGCTGTGAGTCAGAAAGTGTGGGTGGTGGGCAGAGAGCCAGGTCGGATTCTGCAGCCCACCAACCTGTTCTCACAGCAGGAGGTGGATCTGCCGTGGTACTCCACTGCACAACAGTGGTTTTCTTAACTTGTTTTCTACAACACCATTATTTTTGTGTTGGAGCCAATGATGATGAGTCTCACTACCGGATGTTATAAAACATCAACTCTTTTTACTTAAAACTCAAATGATTTTGGGCTGGTATGATTTCCCTGTTCCTGCCATATGTAATGCTGCTCACCTGTTCTGCCCTTCCCACTCCTGTTGGATGTCTGATTTCTTATTCCTCCCTTCTATGCTTTGCCAATATAAAGGCCGGCTCTTCATTCTCTCTTCATCTTTGTCATAGCCTTCGAGGGTTCCATGTCCATGTTCCTGATCATGTACCTGACCTGTTTTCTGCCTCTTCACCATCGCCCTTGCCTGCTCCCTGACTGCACTGTGATTTACTCTGCTTTTGGCTCTGAACCTTGCTTCATGTATCTGGACTCTGATACATCATTCCCAGTTTCCTGCGTATAGAGTTTTCCCCTCCATACGGTCCTGTGGGTGAAACAATCCCTGATAAAAGGAGTTATTCCAATCCTCAACTGTTACATCTCAGAGGATTCAGGTTCATCTAGGTCCGAGTCTCCAAAGAGGACCTTCTTGGAAACCACCTGTCGGGCAATGCATTACTTCCTGTTTCAATTTTACTTCCTTTTTTTCCTTCTAGTTATTCACCTTTTTGTTTGTCTGAGTCTGACCTGAAAGCCGATCGTGGGAAGCAGCTGCCGGTCATCTTACACATTCTTATTATTGTTAATAAAACCCATTTAACTTTTCCTGAGGTGTGGTCTGAGTTCTGGGTCTGGTTCGTAAATAATCCATTCCATAGGCTAATGAAAGTATGGAACATTTTGGTCACAGCAAACCACAAATTACATGATATAGACCACAGTCTATCACATAAAGGGCATAATTATTAAGTCAAAATCTTTTACAAACAAAAATTGGTAAAGGCTGGCAGTATATTTTGCTCCCTTTTTTTCTGATACCTCTAAATAGTCTAGTGCAGCCACTAAAAAAATCTGGACACAAACCATGCAGGGGAGGCAATGCAGATGTGAAGGATAAAACTCTGGTGTGGTGGAAAATTAACTTCACCGCAAGCAAAACCCCCCATCTCATTGGTGAAACATGGTGGTGGCAGCATCATGCTGTGGGGAGGCTCCTAGAGTCGGAGACAACAGTAAGACACAGACTGTGCCAAATGTCCATTTATGTGAGATTTGCAGTTATGAATGTACCCAATAAATGTCAATACTGTCCATCCAACTGAACAATTCCTGTACGTGATGGGCTTATTAAAGCAATGGGAAAGAAAACAACTGTCAAGTTGCTAAGATAAATTCTTATGAATATCTAGCATTGAGTTGACCTTTGCCCAAACTTGAGGTCAAATTTTTACAGGTATTGCTAATTGGGAATGGTTTTAAAAAAGCATCATGAGTTTTGCATGATATACACATGAAACAACAATAGCAAAATGAACAAAATGTCAGAACAGGTTGTGGAGAGAATTCCAACCCAGTCTCTCTCTATTGGCATCCTGGGCACGACTTCTCTCCAAGGGTGGCTGGGGCCCAGAATTGGCTCATGCTGAACTAAAACCTTCAGCCAAGCTCTAGTGCCAGACGCTGGATCATTGGAGTGTCTGAGAAAGGACTACAAGTGGTTTTGTGGCATGTAGATGCAGAGCAGCAGTGGTGACAATCCCTGAATCCTCGTCCAGGTCACACACTCGGAGAACCAACAAACACTCCCCCCACCTCGTCTACCAGCACTGCTGGGCAAGTTGGTGGGGTGCCATTTGATATCACGACCAGTCAGGGAAGAGCGGTTGCACCGTCTGAGACCATCAATCTTTTCACAGAGTTCAAAGTTGAGGCGTCTGGAGACACTATTTGCCTGAGCAGCTCTGACAGAGATATCATTTTCTTTCCGTTTGTTCTTTCTGCAGAACTACCATATTTTATCTTTCAGCTGTTTCAGTCCAAAGACAAAGCCGGTAAACTGAACCACGAGGGTGATACACTGATTCAGGTTTTATTATTCACAGATGGAATGTAATCCGACTCTGCGACAGTAAATGTTTCAATTTCATCAAGAAGAGAATGAGTGATTGGTACGGATTAGGAAATCAAACAAACAAAACATTCGGATAGAGTCTGATTACACCAGAAAGTCTTGTGTATGACAGGGATATTCTGCAACATCCTGTAAAATATTTCAGTCTACAGGGTTTTTGGATTCAAAAACATTTTTTTAAATCCCTCTGATCCATTAAGATCAACCCATTCCACTCTTTTGCTTTTTCAGAACAGATAAAGCGACGGACTAATTAAGCTGTTAAAAGATCCATTTGAGGAGCACACCAGCCTCGTGGCTTTCTATGCTTTATATTCTTTATCTTCCATAGAAGGGACATCAAGTGTTTTGGCAGAGCCTCATAGCCCGTAGCCCTGGACTAAATTAGCCTTTCGCTGGTTAAAACCCATCAACTGTTGCTGGAAAGAAAATCAAGGATTCAGTTTAATCTTCCACAGCCCACTCCTTGGGCCGCTGCCCAGCAAGGGACTGATAAGCACTCTTTTAAATTGGTGCTTTCCAAACATTCTTGTGTCTGAAGGCCCTTAAAAAGAAACACCTTCTTTAGTGTGCATAAGAAGTCCAAATGTTCTTTTGGATACAATTTTCTAGAGCTACACAATTTCATCCTGGCTCTCATTTCCTGTTAGCTTGATTAAAGAGTTGCACTTGACAGGAAAATAACGTATTCTGTTTGCTTTTACTGTAGAAATGTGGAATTTGGGATCAATCTTTTTTTTTTTAGCTAATATTTGCCTGGTGTACATTTTTATGCTAATCCAATGACAATATAATTTCTTTAGACATTGAAAGACATCAAAAACAGCACCTTTTGCACATGAAAGTGATCATGCATTTTTTTTTATTGCAGCAATATTTTACTTATTAGTGTACCATTTACCAAAATGTGTTAATTACCTAATTATTGTGTTCATTTAAATGATCAAAGTAATCTAACTGTACTTTGTAATGTATTAAGACTTTTTAAACTTAATCAAATTAAAGCCTAATACCAGACCTGGCGCCAGTGCAATTTAGCTGGGGTGTGGCTTATTTTGGGGGCCCCAGTTTTTATTTAACCCCTTTGCGTTTTAACGTCTGTTGGCAGTGTGTTACATACTTCTGGGTGAAATCGGACTTTTCTTGTCACCCTTTCTATGTACATATAAATATTATACATCATTTAAAAGCTGAGATTCTTTCAGGGGTGGACTGGCCAGAGACAGGTTAGGGAGTTTTCCCGAACAGCCGGTCTGTTCTAGATCAGTGGCCAGAACGTTTGTTTTTGTACTCTAAAAGCAGCTGCGGTTGAGCCATTGTCATGATCCTGCTGTGTGTCTGCTTGTGTACGTGATTGAGGCATTTTCCTTTCCAGAATATCTTTTTAAGTGCTACTAGTGCTGCTGCAGCTGCAAGTGATCGATACTTCTCGCTGCTGTGCTGGATTCTGCTGTCAACTATTCTGATGTTTGCTAGCTGCTACCAGACGTCAGTAGTTCTCTTCTGATTTGAAAGGAAGTCGTCCTAACCTCACAGTGCTTCCAAATATATGTCGCCTCGGCACCAGAAATTTTGAGATATTCATGGAAAAATAAAAAAATTCTGATCCACGACCCACCCAAGGTAAAGAAACGTCCAAGCTCCCGGGCTGAATTTCAACACCATCCTATCTCTGAGGCATCTCCAACAAAAACTGTCTTTTTACATCCACAACGGTCCAGTAATGTCCTCCTTTAAAATAGTTTTTCCACAACAAGGTGCGTCATGTCCAAATTCCAACATCATCTGCCGCTCAAAAACTAGATATTTCCCTTCCTTGTGTGTATATATAGTTTTAGCACATAGTTTTCATCAGAAGTACCATTAGCATGCAAGTTAGCCTAACAATAACATAGCACACTTCTTCTTTGTGTTTATCAGTGGCCTGCAAGCAACAAATTGGTTCATTACCACCATCGACTGGTACGGAGTGAGGACCAGAGTCAATACATTGAATGGTTGGAACTTAGGGCGTTGTAATCTGTCTTGGGCTGGCCCGACACCTGAATGGGTGGGCACGGCCAGGCCCGGCCAGCCCAACCCAGGGCGCCGGGCCTGCCTAATACATCAATGCATTTCAATGGGGTTTAATGTGATCTAGTGTTGTCTCTGGAGCGCAGATATTGATCTCTTGGCAGTAAGTTTTCATTCATATTATTTACCAAGAGATTTCACCGGTATTATTATGGCAACCATTTAAATTCCACCTTCAGCCGTTGCCGACAATGCATGTGATTCTGCTGTCGCTGAGCTACACACCGAAAACCTGAGTATTAAAGTGTGTTTACTTCAGTGTCAAATGCATAGTAAGATGATGCAGGGGCTGTTTTATTATATTATGACTTATATTATATTGTAGAATTGGCAGCATATTTGAGTAGCTCTGTTATGCTCTGTCTTTTGTTGCATGTTTGAAAATGTATTCCCTCTGGTTCTGGATGCTGTGCAGCTGGAAGGAGTTTTGCTCGTAGTTTTTTTTATTTTCAGCCAATTGTTACGATTCCTAATCGTAGCAACAAAGTATTGTTTTTAAAACTGGGAACAGCTCATAAGCATCTCAAAAGTTGAAATAATACATGAACTACGGCCCTAAAACCCAGAAGAGATGAAAAGTCGCCATTATGGATGCAGAACAGGACCAAATCCAAAATAGTATGTCTTGATTTAATCTGCTGGGATTCCTAAATAGAAAACTAGCTAAAACTTTAAACTGATTGGAATATTTGTATTAAAATGACTTTCTTTTAAAGTGCCTTGAGATGACATCTGCTATGAATCGGCGCTATATAAATGAAATGAATTGAATTATATGTAATTTTGATTCATCTCAGTCATAATCAACAGAAACTATTCACCCATTTGTTTTCGTCAAAAACTAACAACCTTTTAATCAAATCACATTTTCTCTCTTTTATTAAAAATAATTTTTGCCTTTTCAAATCTATTCAATCATTCATTTAATTTAAAATCATGATGCTGTATCCTTTTAACATTTGCATTAATGCAAAAACAGCCAGTTTAGGGAGAAACATACACCAATGTGTGTTTCTGTCTAACTGACTCATCCACTCTGAGTGTTTCATGCTCCAGATTTACTTCATCTCTTCTCATATTCCTTCTTGTCTTTAGATATACATATTTAAGCAGAGGCACTGGCATCCTCCAAGCAGTTGGAGTTCCTCCTACCTTTTCTATAATGGCAACATCTATCTGACCCACGGGCCATCTCATCTATTTCTCCCAGGCAGAAGACACTCTATAAGATTATCAGACCGCATATATCTTGATATTTGAAAGGAAAATTCTGATCTGAGGTTTGGCTGGGGTTGATGGTCTGAGGAGATTATCTGGGGTCTATGTGTGACGGGGATACAGGCTGCAGAACTATCTGAAAATATGGCATTATTGGAATCCGGAGCAAATTTTGACAAACACAAACACAATCAGCATGGCTTCAGGTCAGTGCAGTAAACATGTTCTTGTTAAGACCTCTTCTGGATCTTTACCATGCCTGAGGGATGTGCAGATAAACCATAACTGATATAAAAACATGTGTACATTTTGCTAGTAAGCTTTAGTAGGCAAACAAATAGAAAATATAAGAGACGAGATCGTGTGAATGTTTGTTACAGCACAACAGAAATGGAACTCAATATAATGTGGGATTTATCCTTAAAATTCAACTGCAAAAATCAGCAAAGCTGTGAGAAAATAGCTATGATTAACCTGGCTGCATAAGTATGTACACCCTTAAAGGTTATAATAGGTCTATGGTCTGTACAAAACATGTTTATGAGGTTTTTTGCACAAAATCACTCTCACAGCAATCTCAACAGCTCAATTCTTGACAATTTCAGTCAATTTCATAGTAAGCTGTTTAGAGGACTCGGTCACTTTTTTTCAAATTAGCGGTTGCAGACCACGCCCACCCATTCTGTTACTAGGCTGTGGGTTTGCCACCGTGGAGGGTGGATCCTGCCAAAATTGAAAAAAAAAAAAAAACAGAAAGTGTACACAAATACAAATAAAATGCTGGAAATAAAAAATAAAAAAATAGATGTGAAAAAACGTGTTTTTTTTCCCATGTATATTTTTTAAAGAATTTTCTATTGTATTTCCTCATGTATTTATTTATTTCCAATTTTACTTAAACATTTATTTATTATTATTTATATTTATTCCTTTAATGTAAGGAAACCTAGCAGACTGTATGTTGTCATTGAATTGACTTGCTTTGTGTCGTTGACTTTGCTACAATCCCTCATAGTGAGCATGCATGTAGCGACAGTGGAAAGGAAAAAAAAAATTTTACACGAAGAAACCTCCAGCAGAACCAGAACCTGGCTCAGTGCCTGCCATGACTGACATGGGGTTACATGTTGGGTCTAACTTTAATTTAGCTATTGAAATACATAGCAATTGGTCTACTCATTTGCTATTCTTGTAAATTGTGGATGATGTCGTAATGCATGTTTGTGCATCTTTGCAACTTAATGCAGACATTACTGGGATTTAAGCTTATAGTGTGATCTTATTTAGACTTCTTTTACTGTATGTTTTTTAGGGTATATTCAGACCTGCACTGTTTGGTCCACTTTAAACGGACCAGGGTTCGTTTGAACACCGGTCCTGACCTTTTATGCAGGTTGAATACACACAAGCAAATCCTGGTGCGGATCAGAGAACCGGACCGAGACCCACTTTTTTAGGTGGTCTCGGTCCGCTTCCAAATGGACTCTGGCGCGGTTCACTTCAGGTGTGAATACAAACCAGTGTCCATCCGAACCAACTCCAGGATACATGGGCCTTTTTGGACTTAACAAGCCACCGTAGCAAGCTAAGTTCATACCTGGTCGCCCTAGTCATTGCTGTCCAATGGCAGCACCGATCGTCACACAAGTGGATGTGTTTACAAAATATAGTTCACTTGCCAAAAGTACAGTGTGAATGTGAACCGCGCCAAACGAAAACAAATTAAGTCCGCTTTTGTTCCAGACCTAATAAGCGGACCAAAATACTTTTTTTGACTTCGGCACGCACAACCTGGGTGGGGTTGGCAAAAGGGCCTTTCTGTGTGGAGTTTGCATGTTCTCCCCGTGTTCCCTTTAGCAGCTAATGTGAGCTACTCCCACAAAAACATGCACTAGTCCTGGGGCTATATACTGCCTCCTCCTGGCCGGCTGGGGCGCCTGAAAAGTTGGGGAGGATCTGGCTGGAATAATGTGATCCTTCCATGCGTTAGGTCCAGCCGGAGAAACCCCGCCCCGTCAGGTGAAAAGAAGGGCCTGCTAGGCTTGTGCTTCAGTGCGGGGCCCTCCTGGTGCTGGCAGAGGGAGAGTGGAACCCCAGGACTGGAACTAGGTAGGAGCACTTGGGGATAAATAATGGGAAAAAATTGTGGAATAAAAAAAAAGGAAGTAGGACTTGGCTAAAGAATGTAAACAGATTAGAAAGGTTTATGGAGCTGGACCAGGAAGAGAATCAGAGGAGTGTACTAACTTCTCTTTTCAAGGAGCAGTTTGAGTCAAGACAAAGAAAAAAACCAAGAAGGTGGACAAAAACCAGAGACTCAGCAAGGGGTGTTGGAGACACGCCCAACAACTAGCCAATTAGATTGTTCCATGGTGCTTTGATACTATCGTGTAGTGTTGGGACAGACATCTTTGGGGGGAAGGACTGCACCAAAAAGTCTCTAAACTCAAAGATTCGTTCATGTAAAATATAGTGAAATTCTGCTTTAATAATTAAAAGTTTGAACTTCATAATTTCTCTTGACTCCTCTTTCCAATAAAAGAATCAGACCTAATATACTCCTGAAACAAAAAGAAAAATGTTTTTAACAAGTATTAGCATGAAGGTGAGCACACAAATCAGACAGGTTTATTTCTTTTTTTGGCTCTTCTGTTTTATTTTTGTTGTACAGGGCAAATGTCAAAATAGTCAAACTTTTTGGGCGTTGGGCGTAGACTTTTCAGAGCCACTGTAGCTGTAAGCTTTGGGATCCTACATATCTTATATAGACACGCACACACATATAACACCTCTGTAATCTCGACCCCCTGCAGGGTCTGGTGAGGAGCCTGGGTAAAATCATTTTACCTCTAATGCCCCTTTGAACTTTTTCTAAAGCAGCAAGCATCTAAATCTTTCGGTGACAAACAAGTTCTGCACTTCTGATAATGGTTAGATAAGAGATGAACATGTCATTTTGGTTTTAGAGAGGCAACGATCTGATCTCCCTGACAGGAGATGATCAAAGCAGTTCACACAAACTGAGAGGTCATAGACAGTTCAGCAGATAGACACTGTCATGTTCAACAAAAAAACATCCTAAAATCAAGAACAAATTGACCCCTGTAGATCACTTAAGACGTTCAGGACCTGCTAATCATAATGCAGTATTTAACTGATCATCAGCTTCTGCTCACTAGGGTGACTCCAGGCTGAACAAGAGTGCTCTCTACAGACAACTGTTCAAGAGCAAATAATATGAATGAAGGCGACGCTGACTATATACAGGCACTATAGGCTGTACCTCAGATTGCAATGGTTACCTGAGTTAAGTCCTGCAGGTGGTATATGTTCTAGAGGGAGTTCCTATCTACTTCGGGGTTGAGCTCAACCAAACCCTAATGTCCACCAGTGCCCAGCCAATGAACTTTTTCCCACACCAGTCTCAAGATGAGTTCCTAATATTCCTAGTGTGAGGTAACTCGGTTCTTCCATACTGAATTTCTTCTGAGGGTCTGGAAAAACTTTGACATTTTTTTTTTGTTTTTTTTCAGGTTTTACCAAACCAAACCACAAGAGAAACATTAAGATCAAAGTGGAGATAATTTGGCTGTTGGCATGTTCAGTTGACATACACTCACTAAAAAGACAAACACTTTTGTTCTCCCGGGCGGAAGTCTTGTTTTACGTCAGTTAGAATTACCAACATTATTTCTATTTACTAAATGTCTCAGTAATGAGAGAAAGAACATGTCCGAGATTTATTTATTGTCTTCAAAATCAGAAGTTTACATACAGAATTACTACCATCTGTTTAAACAATGAGGGAAAGCCCAGATGTTGATGTCATGACTTTGGAAACTTCTGACTGGTTGACACATTTGAGTTAATTGGAGGCACACCTGTGGAAGTATTTTAAGGCAACACCTGGATCACACTTCTGTTTTAAATGACACGACCGGAAAGTCAAAAGAAATCAGCCAACATATCAGGAAGAGAATATGGAGCTGGACCATCTGGTTCATCCTTGGGAACAATTTCTAGATGATTGAAGGGGCTGCGCTCATCTGTTCAATCAATTATATGCAAGTATAGACATGATGGGAATGTCCAACCATCATAGTGCTCAAGAAGGAGACTAGTTCTGTGTCCCAGGGATGAACGGGTTTTGGTCTGAGATCTCCCCAGAACAAAAGCAAATGCCTTGTGAAAATGCTGGCTGAAGCTGGTAATACAGGACATATTTCACTGTGGATACGAGTCACACTTTAAAAAAATCTTACATTTACAGTTTTGCTCCAATTGATCCAGAAACATTTGTTGCAAAAGCCATCCACAAAAAAAAACTGTGTATACTCCTTTGTTGCTCACAGACACAAATCAGTGAATGCAACAGCACAAAACCGCTGAAGCCGGCGGCTTGCAAAATCAAAGTTACGGCGCATTACTGCCACCACATGGAAGGGAAGTATCATTGATATTTGTACGTTCCCTGTACTCTTCCAACCATCCATACATTATGGTTTTAGAAAGCGAAATGCACTAAGCTGAATTCACTTTTAAATAACAAGAAACAATTTCAATGGATCAAAAAGGCATACGTCTACACTATAGATGCTCATTTAATCCTTTCGATGATGGCCGTTGTAATTTCTCATGGCCAGCTGGTGGCCATATTGAATTTATGCGATGGTTTCCTAACTCCAAAAACTGTAAAAGAAAAACAACAAACTAATTTCAATTCAGTTTATTTATATAGCGCCAATTCACAACAGATGTCATCTCAAGGCACTTAACAAGAAGTCATTTCAATACATTTATACAAACATTCCAATCAGTTAAAGTTTCCTATTTAAGGAATCCCAGCAGATTGCGTCAGTCATTGGCGTGAGGTTGGGCCCCGTTGATGCAGACTTTCCAACCACAGCAATCCTTCAGCAATCCCTCATACTGAGCAAGCATGTAGCGACGGTAGAGAGAAAAAACTCCCCTTTAACAGGAAGAAACCTCCAACAGAACCAGGCTCAGTAGGAGCGGCCATCTGCCACGACCGTCTGGGGGTTTGAGAAGACAGAGCAGAAACACAGAAGGAACAGAAGATCTGATATAAGAGAACTTTCTATGTTACAGAAAGTAAAAAGTTGATAACAGGACACAGTGGATGTTCAGTTACTGGGAGGATCATCCCAGTCGATGCCCCCTGTCCAACAGGGCATTGCAGCCAAGCAGGATACCAGACCAGGTATATCTTCTATGGAGAGAAAAACACTGAGAGAAAACAAAGTTAACAGTCGAAATAACAGAATGTACTGTAATACAACTGGAGAGTAGTAGGAGAAAAGGAAGTAGCAGAGTGAAGAAAATTGGTAAGTCTGTCCTCCAGCAGTCTAAGCCTATAGCAGCATAACTACAGAGATAGCTCAGGATGACCTAAGCCACTCTAACTATAAGCTTTATCAAAAAGGAACGTTTTAAGCCTGGCCTTAAAAGTAAACAGAGTGTCTGCCTCACGGACTAAAGCTGGGAGCTGGTTCCACAGGAGAGGAGCCTGATAATTAAAAGATCTGCCTCCCATTCTACTTTTAGAAATCCTAGGAATTACAAGTAAACCTGCAGTCTGAGAGCGAAGGGCTCTGTTATGAACATATGGAACAATTAGATCTCTCATGTATGATGGAGCTTGATTATTAAGGGCTTTGTATGTAAGAAGAAGGATCTTAAATTCTATTCTGGATTTAACAGGGAGCCAATGAAGGGAAGCTAAAACAGGAGAAATGTGATCTCTCTTTTTAATATTCATCAGAACTCTTGCTGCCACATTTTGGATCAACTGAAGGCTTTTAATGGCATTTTGTGGACTTCCTGATAGTAAAGAATTACAGTAGTCCAGCCTTTAGGTAACAAATGCATGGACTAGTTTCTCAGCATCGCTCCTGGTCAGGATGTTTCTAACTTTAGCAATATTCCAGAGGTGAAAGAAAGAAATCCTAGAAACCTGTTTAATATGGGATTTAAATGTCAAGTCTCAGGCAAAAATGATGCAGAGGTTCTTTACGTTATTACTGGGTGTCAATTTAATGCCATCCAGATGAAGTGATTGACTAATCAGTTTCTGTTTAAGAACTTCTGGTCCAAAGACAGCAACTTCTGTTTTGTCAGAATTTAAAAGCAAAAAGTTTAGGGTCATCCATGTTTTTATGTCTTCCAGACATGCCTGTAATCTACCTAACTGACTGGGTTCATCAGGATTTATGGATAAATATAGTTGTGTATCATCTGCATAGCTGTGGAAATTTATCCCATGCTGTCTAATGATTCTACCAATTGGGAGCATATATATGGTGAACAGAATTGGTCCAAGCACAGAACCCTGTGGAACTCCACAAGTAACCCTTGAGAGTGAAGAAGATTTATCATTTAGATGAACAAACTGGAATCTATCAGACAAATATGATTTAAACCAGCCTAGTGCTGTTCCTTTGATCCCTGCAACATGTTCAAGCCTTTCTAGGAGAATATTATGATCGACTGTGTCAAAAGCAGCACTGAGATCTAACAAAACCAGAACAGACACAAGTCCATTGTCTGAGGCCATGAGAATATCATTAGTAACCTTCACCAGTGCTGTTTCAGTGCTATGATGAGCTCTAAAACCTGGCTGAAACTCTTCAAACAGCTCGTTACTGTTTAGATGCTCACGGACTTGATTAGCAACAATTTTCTCAAGGACTTTGGATAAGAAGGGAAGGTTAGATATAGGTCTGTAATTCACTAAGTAATCTTGATCAAGGGAAGGTTTCTTGAGTAAAGGTTTAATTACAGCTATTTTAAATTCCTGTGGTACGTATCCGTTTACTAAGGATAGATTCATCATATCCAAAATGGGGCCAGGAACCAAATGGAACACTTCTTTAAATAATTTGGTTGGAATTGGGTCCAACATACAAGTTGAAGGTTTAGATGAGGCTAATATTTTTGATAATTCCGAAAGCTCGACTGAATCAAAACAGCCTAAGCACAACTGAGGTTCTACAGTTCTTTCCGATACTGCCTCATTTACTGAGGAAGAAGTAATCATGTTTGGGAGGATGCCAATTATTTTATTTTTAATAGAATTAATTTTATTTATGAAGAATCCCATAAAATCATCACTGCTAAGAGCTGGGGGAATAGTTGGCTCAACAGAGCTATGACTCTGTGTAAGTTTGGCAACTTTACTAAAAAGAAACCTAGGATTGTTTTTATTCACCTCTATTAATGATGAAAAATATGCTGTTCTAGCTTGTCGAAGGGTCTTTTTATACAGGAGTAGACTGTTATTCCAGGTTAAATAGGAATCCTCTAGATGTGTAGAGCACCATTTCTCTCCAACTTCCTAGTATTCTGCTTTAAAGTACGCAACTCTGCGTTGAACCAAGGAGTCAGCCTCCTATGGCTAGCCACTTTCTTTTTTAAGGGGGCTACACTATCTAATGCCAAACGCAATGAAGACGTAACGCTGTGAACCAGACCATGAATTTCTGATGGGTTAGAGATAGAATTGCTGCCATCCACTGTGTTACCCTGAGACACTAAGGAAAGTAAGAATGGAACAGATTCTTTAAAAATTGTTACAGCATTGTCTGATAAAGCTCTACTATAGTAAAATTTTCTTTCAGATTTAAGATGGTCAGTTAAAGTGAATTCAAAAGTTATTAAGAAGTGGTCAGACAGGACCGGGTTATGTGGGTGGACTGTTATTTCCTCACATTCAATACCGTATGTCAGTACAAGGTCCAAAGTGTGTTTACCCGAGTGGGTCGATCCCTGTACTTTTTGAGTAAAGCCAATTCAGTCTGAAATAGCATTAAAGGCTGCATTTAGGCTATCACTTTCTGTATCCACATGAATATTAAAGTCCCCCACTATAATAACCCTATCAGCATTTAATACTACATCAGATAAAAATGTGAGATCTGATCCAAGAATTGAGAGTAAGGGCCTGTGGACGATACAAAACCACAAAAAAAAATGGTCTTTCCATGATGATGAGGAAAATTAAGGGTTAGATGTTCAAAAGAACTGTAGCTATCAATTGGTCTGGGACTAATTAGTAAATCAGAACGGAAAATGGTTGCAACTCCTCCCCCTCGCCCAGTATTTCTAGGAATGTGAAAATTTAAATGACTGGAAGGAGTTGACTCATTTATACTGACATAATCCTCCTGCTGCAACCAGGTTTCTGTGAGACAAAGCAAATCAATGTGATTATCACAAATCAAGTCATTTACTAACAAATTCTTTGAGGAGAGAGATCTTATGTTTAATAAACCACATTTAATAGATTTATTTTTCTGTTCAGTCAAAGTTGTATTTATTTTTATGAGATTTCCATAATTTGCTTTTGTTGGCTTAACTTTTAATCCATTTAATTTTGGCAGTGGGCAAGAAACTGTTTTTATAGGGTAATGGGTGGGTAACAGTACAGAAGCGGCAGAGAGGTGGGTTAAACTACGACTCTGCTTCCTGGTCTGGACCCTGGGTTGTCAGTGTTTTGGAAAACTAATAAATTCGGCCATATTCCTAGAAAGAAGAGCTGGTCCATCCAAAGTGGGATGGATGCCGTCTCTCCGGATCAGACCCGGTTTTCCCCAAAATGTTCTCCAGTTATCAATGTAGCCCACATCGTTTGCAGGACACCACCCAGACAACCATTGATGGAATGACAGCATGCGGCTAAACATGTCGTCACTGGTCCGATCAGGCAGGGGACCAGAAAAGATTACCGAGTCGGACATTGTTTTGGCAAACTTACCCACCGAAGCAACACTAATTTTAGTGACCTCCGATTGGCGTAACCGGGTGTCATTACCGCCAGCGTGAATAACAATCTTACTGTATTTACGCTTATCTTTAGCCAGCAGTTTCAGGTAGGATTTGATGTCGCCCGTTCTGGCCCCTGGCAAACATTTGACTATGGTCAATGGTGTCTCCAATGCCATGTTTCTGACTATGGAGCTGCCAATTACCAGGGTCGGCTTCTCAGCGGGTGTGTTGCTGAGCGGGGAAAATCTGTTAGAAAGGCGGACCGGTTGGTGGTGGCCCGGGGGCTGGGTCCTAGAACTATGTTTCCTACGTACAGTCACCCAGCCGGCCTGAGGTCCCGGCTGCGCAGGCTCTACCGGAGGACAGCTAGGGGGTTCTATCCTTGTTGGCTCCGCGATGGCTAATGGGCTTCGACTATCAGCTGGTTTTTCAACAGCGCGGAGCCGTGCTTCTAATTCTGATACCCTCGCCTCCAAAGCTACAAAAATATTAAATTTATTACAGTTACCATTATCACTAAAGGAGGCAGGGAAGTAACTAAACATCTGACAGAGAGAGCAAGAGAGAAGAGAAGAGTTAGAGACAGGAGAGAGAAGAGTAGCCATAGCCGCAATGAAGCTAAGCTAACTGAGCTAGCGAGACCTTACCACCCCAAGAAAAGCTGTGTGAAACACAAGGAGTTCCCAAAACGTAAAGTACACCACCACAAAACGTGTGTTTTAGTGTGCTTGTGTGTTAAAATAACTTAGAAAGGCCTCAGCACAGAGAAAATAAGATCAATTTAAGAGAGTCTGAACACCAAACAGCTTACAGGGAGCACAACAGTGACAACAGCAAATGACGCAATACGGCTTACCCCCGTCGAATGAGCACGGATTTCACACTGTCTTCGACCACCCTGTGGTGATGTGACAAAACATCACCACTAACAAAACAACCCAAAGCTAGTTGTGAACACACCAACTAAAAATAATAGTAATAATAATAAAAAATAATAAAACACTCACACAAACATAAATGATATTAAGAAATGTTTGTCACCATGACTACAGCAGATGTCCCATCATCGGTGATTGCTTAGATGTTAGGAGCCAATTGGAGATGAGGGACTCATCTCCCCTGTAAAGAATGCAAGAGTTTAGCTCAGAAAAGGTGTCCTTTCCATGCGTTCATCCAGTTATGAATACACCAAACGATAACAATACTATAATTTTACTTAACTATAAAATATGATGTGAATATTTCATTATAATAAGTCTGTAAACTGGTTTAAGAGTGCTGCTAAAACGTTCAGGCAATTTTAAGCCAAATTAATTCTACAGCAGCAGCAGCCACAAAATAACTGTCCAACAAGTTTTAGCCAGGTGTATTGATCAATGGGAGAACATATGATTCTCATTATTATATCAATTCATTCATATTCGGTCACCATCTTTACGCAGTTCCGGGAGGCTTCGCTGTTCTGTTAAATAGACAATAAACCACAATATTTATCTCAAACAGCTTTATTTATTCTTATTAAAGAGTTCATGGAATGTTATGGGGGATTTAACATGCGCTAAAAGGTCGACGTACAGCGGAAGGATCCCAACACCACTCTCAAGCCCCACAGCCCCTAAACATGAGGCTATTTCCGAATTGTTAGTACCAAGTCCATCAGCGCCCCCTGCTGTATGGCATAGGCATTACCCACAAGTCACATAATCTTGACAGTGGTACAAATGGAGGAAAAGGAGTGTGCAGAAAAAGAAGGTGTGGCTTGTAAAGCAGTTTTTGTGGCCCACTTCAGCGGTTTTGTGCCGTTGCATTCACTGATTTTGGTCTGTGAGCAGCAAAGGAATATACACAGGTTATTGTTTAACACACAGGTATGTGGGTGGCTTTTGCAACAAATGTTATGGATCAATTGGGGCAAAACTGTAAATGTAAGATTATTTTAAAGTGTGACTCAAAGAACATAAATTGTGCATTGTATTTAAGGAATTGAAAAGGTGTAACTGTTGTTTTGTTCTTGTGAAAGACTGAAAAAAATCTACAATTACAAAACTGCTACAAAAATACCTTTGTCAATTCAACTATCCAGTTACAAGACACAAATACTTTCCATCAAATGTTTTGGATCAATCGGGTCAAAACTACAAATGCAAAAAAAATGTAAAGTGTGACTCAAAGAACACAATTTGTGCATGGTACTTAAGAAATTTAAAAAGTGTAACTGTTGTTTTGGATTTGTGAAAGACTGGAAAAACATCTACAATAACAAAACTGCTACAAAATGTTCCTCTGTGACTTCAGCTTCCCAGTTACAAAACACAAATAATTTACGTTTGCGCCAAACACACCTTCATACTCAGCGGGGAGGAAGCCATTACTCCAAAAGAAACATAAAACAGGCAGATTGCCATTTGCAAATGCCAACCAGACCTTTATTTCTGGATACATGTACTGTTGTCTGATGAAACTAAAGTGGAACTGTTTGGCCACAATTTTTACATTTGGGAGAAAAAAGAAGGACGCTTCGTAAGCCTGGGAACACCATTCTAACTGTAAAGTGTGGTGGTGGCAGCATCAGGCTGTGGGGTTGTTTTGTTGCATGAGAAACTGGTGCACTTCATAAAATAAATGGCATCATGAGGGGAGAACATTATGTGGAAATATTAAAGCAACTTTTAAAGACATCAGCCAGGAAGTTCAAGCCTGGTTCCAAATGGACAATGACCCTACAACATACAACCAAAGTGGTTACAAACTGGCTCCAGGACAATAAAGACAATGTTTCGGTGTGGCCATCAAAAAGCCCTGAAGGCCTATGAGAGGGAGGCGACCTTCAAACCTCACTCATTTCCATCAGTTCTGTCAGGAGGAATGGGCCAGTACTCTCGCAAATTATTGTAAGAAACTTGTGGAAGAAAACCCAAATTGTTTGACCCAAGTCATCCACTTCAAAGACAATGCTACCAAAGAGTGAAGAAAGCTATGTAAACTTCTGATTTTGAAGACATTAATAAATACATTTCTGACAGATTATTTCTATAATGATTGTGGCATTTAGCAAATGGAAATAATTTGAGTAATTGTAACTGACCAAAAACAACCTAAATCTAATTCTTTTTGTTTTTTAAATTATTCTCTGTCTGTGAGGCCCTCTGCAATTTTTCTAACTTTAATTTGTGCTATATAAATAAAGTTTTGCTCACTTACATTCAGGAGAACTTAATCCAACGGTTGGACTTAGTTAAGTTGAACACATATTTCCTTCCACTCTCCTTGTGTTTTCAGATCATTGCTTCTATCTCAATCCATGCTGTTGTGTCTAATTAGCTATAAATGGGTTATGGGATGTGGATTTCATATGTGTTTCATCAAGCTTTAATCATGTTAAAGTGTTCGCTTGTTTGATAAACACTGTACAGCTCGGTTTGAAAGCTGCTGCTTGCCTCTCAATCTTTGGTGAAAATTTTTGTAGAAACTATGGTTAATTATAGTCATGAAAATCAAATTACCACAAATGATTTCATTAAGTACATTCACTCTCTCTCTTTGGCTCTTCATCCCTTATTGCTATGCAACAATGTCCCATATATGTCATTTAGGTGCTTAAAACCAATATTCCTCTGTCAAGTATTTCTGTCTTATGTTCTTCCCATCAGCCTCTCCCTCTCTCTTCTCCCTGTCAGTCTTTTGTCCGGCCATATTGTAAAGAAATGAAATGTATATTAATCACCAAAAATCCCACTTCCATAACTGTCTCATTTGTGGCACTGACAACCTCCCTAATCAGGCTGCACCCCCCCTCTCTCTCTTCCTCTTCCTCCTCCTCCTCCTTTTCCTTTTCCTTTGAAGATCTCACATTTTGAATGAATCAAATTTCTATCTCCCAGAATGTCTTACTTAAATGCGTCCGCCCCCTTCCTAATCAGCGCCTCACACTTCTCAATC
This sequence comes from Valencia hispanica, assembly GCA_963556495.2. NCBI lineage: Eukaryota > Metazoa > Chordata > Actinopteri > Cyprinodontiformes > Valenciidae > Valencia > Valencia hispanica. The sequence goes on along the minus strand of OY747702.1, from coordinate 11,975,376 downwards.
CAAACAGCCTTGGAGATTCGACGTCAGCCGAAACAATGGCGGTGTTGGTTTTATTAGTACGAAGTAGCGCATCACATCAAATATTAACAACATGCCCGCTGGGCAGTTGCAACTTGATAACGTGAGTGAGGAGATTGAGTTGGAAGGGCTGATGTTTTTCCTGTTGGGGGGGGCAAGGGGGGGCTTGTAATCAGTGTCTGACTTCATTAGGTTGAGATATTCTGGGGATGAATTACAAAGAGCTACAGGCTTCAGTGAATGTTTAGCGTTTTGCTTCATATCATCAAATCTACATTCCAGGGCTAGATTTTAAATATAGAATACTTCTTCTTAAAATAAGTCATCATCACCGAACGATGTCAAACAGACGGCTTTCCACAGGTTTCAGCGTGTTGCAGCAGATTCGAAGGATTAAAGCATCAGGTAAAATTTGACTCGAGGCGTAAGTAATAAACTTTTTAAGTTTAAAGTCGATTTAGGTTACTGTACAGAATTTAGATGCCTACAAGCAAAATACAGTAACTTCAAGCAGTATTCACACTACTTTAAATATTTAATATTTTCTTATGAATCAACCACAAGCTTTGACTTAAATTGCGAAGGTTATAGAATAGGATAGAAATGTCGTTTATTGCCCCACAGTGAGGGAAATTCAGGTGTCACAGCAGGGTAAGTGAGAGCATGCAGATTCACACAAAGGTAAAAAAAACAACAATATACAATAACACCATATGATAAAACAATATATCAATCTTTCAAAATGTCTTACAGAACTGTTCAAGCCAGCATCTAAATGTAAAAAATCCCTTTTGCAGTTAGCCATAAGCCATATGGGGGGCACTACAAACATGCTCTGTTTAGATAAGGTGTGTCAGTCCTCAAAGGAAGTTATCCTGCATGTTTTAGTTCTTTCCCCGGTTCAGCACACCTGAATCGAATGATGGAGAACTTTGACATGCTGAGGAGGTAGTTGGACCTTTGGAATCAGCTGTGTTGGAGCAGAGACACATCTAAAACTGGCTGGAGACCGGCTTTTGAGGACTGGAGGTCATGAGGCATGTTGGAGGCAGTATCATCCGTTTCAGCTTCCTGGCTTCAATTCCTGGCCTTGGGGTAGTTAAAGCTGCAGTCCGGAGAAGATATACGTATCAAAGTTTTATAAATCTTTAAAATGATAGTGGGGGTTCAATACTATGATAAAAGGCTGGTGGTCCACAACATTTGTTGTTCTTCCTAAGTCCCCCATTCCTCCCACAGATTTGTTGCATTTCACACTGAAATCTTTTTTAGCCAATAGAATTCAAGGGGCCTTGGTAGTGGAATTCAAAAAATCTCTCTCTCCCTCAAATACTCCGGACAGGAGCTTTAATGCAGGTCTTGCCCTTCTTCCTGTCTAGTTACTAACAAATAAAAGCCATCAAAGCCACTAAACCTTATAACAAGATGTACAAGGGGAGGTAGAAACAAGAACAACATCTCTCTAATGAATAGTGATCAGTGCTTTTTAAGACCCGAGCAGCTAAACGCTGCAAAGGTCTGTATTGTTTATCATTCTTTGCGCAAATGAATTGGCTATTTGGAGGCTTTAGCATATTCAAAAACTCACTAAATTTGGCGGACGCATCAATCGTGGTAAAAATTTACGTATTTTAAGGGGTTCGTTAAAGTCACAACAGTAAATGGCTCAACAGCGCCCCACGGAACGATTTACAACACCTTCCCCATTTACTTTATTTTATCGTACAGCTATGACATTTGGTACAGAGTTAGAAAATCCCAAGACCTACATAAAAGTCTTAAAACATCATAGTCCCAAATGAACAGGAAGTCTGCCATCTTGGATTGAACTTGCAATTTTGACCAATTTTCGCTCCTTTATGGCCTGTTTAATGCCTCTGCACCTCTGCATTTGATTGAACTCCTCCTAGGGATTTTGACCGATCGGCTTGAGAAAAAAAAATAAAAAAATAAAAAATAAAATATATATATATATATATATATATATATATATAACAATATGTTGTGATACTATGACTAAGACTATATATTGTGAGTCTTAAAACTGAATTTAACTGTAGAAAAACTCAGCATTCTAGACACTCCAACCTGTTTCAAATTGAACACATCCAATTTTATTACTAGATCTAGCTGATCCACTGGAATGAAGAAGGTGATAACGGCCACCAACTGGGGGCCATATTTTTTATTTATTTATTTATTTTAATTTTTTATTTTTTTTACGTGTCCTGTTTGGCAGTGTGGAGCTCAGAATTGATGTCCGAGTACCAAGTAGTAGCCCAACATGTTTACTTTCACAAGCAGAGCAGTACAGCTTTTGCTATAGTACTCCACTTGATATATGTGTGAAAAATCTTCATTATGAATTGCTGGGGGTTTTATTTCCTGATGTTATGGACCCAGAGATGGAAAATTAAGGGGAAGAAAGAAAGAAGATGAAGAAGAGAGGTAGGAAACGAAAAGTCATGAGAGGGGGTGAGTTGAAAATACAAGAGAGGAAAGGGAACAAAGAAAACACAGGAAAACATTGAAGTCTGCCTCCATACCCACAGGACGGCAGAGAGAGGAAAAAACACACACACAAAAAAAAGGAACATCGACAAAACAAACCTAACATCGTGAAGAGAATATATCTATAAACACCGGAGACCCCACATCTGTGTGTGTGTGTGAGCATGCTGGTGCATAGGTTTCTCCATAACAGTGTTCGATAGCTGGTGTGAGCAGGCATCAATCCGTCTCCCAGGAATCGATGCAGACATGAAGGAGATCGGAGCCAAGACGTCCAAAGGACCCCCAGAGCCCCAGGCGGACCAGGGCGGGGCAGACCGCATCCCCCAAGAGAGGAGCAAAGGAGAACCCCAGAGGAAAGTCCAGCGGCTACTATGCAGGGGGCCGGGGGGCAGCGGTGACAAGCCCACGGGCCCCGCTGGCAACCAGCCGTGCCAGGGCGGGCCGGTCCATGGACCGGGAGAGCCGGGGCCCAGGGGCGCCCCACCCCCCAGCAGGGACCCAACAAGGGGCCGGCCACGCGCCACCACAACCCTGGGCCAATCCCCACCGCCACCATCCCAGCGCCCCACCCCTGCCCCATGTCGAGCCGCCCCACCGATAGCCGCAGCGGATGGACAGCATCCCCAGGCCAAGCTCAGCCAGCACCTGGACACCAAGTTGTGCAAGCTCCCGAGTCCTGATCCAGCGCAATGCAGAGCGCCGAGACCAGGCATCCAACAAAGGCCAGGGCCGGACCAACCCGCCAATGAACCGTCCACCCACGGTGCGCAGAGAACAGGTGATCGAACGAGCAGAGACGCTGGATCCGTATCCCGCCACCCCTAAAAGAGGTGCCCCAACCAACCAAATGAAGATATCGGCCCAGCGCATCAGCCGACCGACACACCGGCCTGGCCAGGCACGCACCAGGTCCGAACCGGATTGACCATGGACGCACCCGTAGGCAGGGGCATCCGTCACCGGCGGGGAGTGACGGAGGGGAAATAGGCCGCCCAATAAATGTAAGGCCTGAGGTGCGCCAGGCGAGAGGGAAGCCCAAGACCCAACCTGAAAGGCAGACAACGACATACAGACACAGTCATACGTTCCCTCCCTCTTAAACACACACATTCTCACTAACTCACCAAGACACCCAAGAAATGACGCTGTACCCTCACTCACCCACCCCATACACACTTCATGCTCCCAGGTCCAGGTACCGATGCCCCATTACAGCCACCAGCCCCTGAACCCGGGAGATGGACCCCTTACCTTTTAGGATGGAGACAAGCAGACTCCCAAGGGCCCCACAGTGGCGAGCCAGCCCGACAGCCTAGGACCCCGACCAGACCACCTGTTCCTCCTCTGGACCCCAACCCCTGGTGGCCAGTAGCGAACAGGGGTGTGAGAAGACCCCTAGCCTCTGTCCTCCCGCTCGAGTATGGTGTTGATCCGTGTTGTTAAAATGTGCATTTAAAACAGAGGGGTGGGATGTGGGGAAGGCAGCCACACATCCCTCAACCCCCACGCCGAGCCCTCAGTGTCTATATGTGGTTTAACAGTGGGCACCGGCACCAGAGGTGAAGCTAATTGAACAGCTCCCCCTCTGGATGCCGAAAAGTGTGCCCACCCCAAAGTCCCTACATGTGTGTCGCATGAAAATGTTATAAGTGGGAGTGTCTAAGTATATTAAAATTGGGACCCAGGACGCCACGGCAGGGATGTGCCCATGCCCCAAGACCCTATATGAGTGGCAAAGTGATGGAGCGGGTGGACAGAGGTGTTCGGGGATGGGGAGGGAAGGACTGGGAGACAAAATGTCTTCCCAGGGAGCCAGCTCCCCCACTGACCCCCCCCCCCCAATCATATTTTTAATTTTACTACAAAAATTACTGTCATCATTAATGGTTCCACTCAAATTCTGAAAAACAAAAAACAAATAAAACCTGATACATTGCTTTTGAATATCGATACAATATCGTGACATAAAATATTGCGTCATATATATATATATATATATATATATATATATATATATATATAATAAATAAATAAACATATGCCTAGTCATAAGAACTGCATCAAGCATGGACGATCGATGCCGTGAATGCATCCAATTCAAACATTGATTGGATCTATTTTTAAACTATGTATGCAAATCCGAACCTCAAACGCACCTGTACAAATGCAAACCATTTCCGTTCTGCTTCTCTCACATGCTGGCTCAAGGTGAAGGCACATCAAGCATGCATGAAAGAATATAGTGCTGATGTGTTCATTATTTACACATTTCTCCTATTCCCAGCAACTCAAACGTCTGGGGTGTATTCATACTACACGCCAATTAAAATGTAAATCCCTGGAAGCATGGTAGGCAGAAGTCATTTCAACTGTAAAAGTGCAGAGAGTATTCTTGAGTCACCCAGGGCATTAGAGATGGAAAAATGAAAAACAAGGATTACCTGACCTAGTATTTTTTGTTTCTTTTGGGGGTGAGGGGTGCTTACAGTGGGGCAGAAAAGTATTTGGCAGCCACCAATTGTGCAAGTTTTCACACTTGATGGGAGAGGTCTATAATTTTCATCGTAGGTAAACTTTAACTGTGAGAGACAGACTGTAAAGAAAAGAATCCAGGAAATGACATTGTATGATTCTTAAATAATTTATTTGTATAATGGTGCAGAAAATAAGTATTTGGTCAGTAACAAAAGTTGACTTCAATCCTTTGTAATGTGACCTTGGTTGGCAATAACAGAGGTCAAATGTTTCCTGTAGGTCTTCACCAGGTTTGCACACAATGTAGCTGGTATTTTGGACCATTCTTCCATGCAGATCTTCTCTAGAGCTGTGATGTTTTGGGGCTGTTGCTGGGCAACACAGATTTCAACTTCCTCCACAGATTCTCTATTGGATTGAAGTCTGGAGACTGGGTAATCCACTCCAGAACCTTGAAATGCTTTTTACTTAGCCACTCCTTCGTTGTCCGGGTGGTGTGTTTGGGATCATTGTCAGGCTGAAAGATCCAGCCACGTTTTATCTGCAGTGCTCTCACTGATGGCAGAAGGTTTTTTGGCCCCAAATGATCCTTTCCTTAGTACAGATCAGTAGTCCTGTCCCTTTTGCAGAAAAGCAGCCCCAAAGCATAATCTTTCCACTCCCATGCTTCACAGTGGGTATGGTGTCTTGGGATGCAACTCAGCATTCTATACCCTCCAAACATGGAGAATGGCGTTTATACCAAAGCGTTCTATTTTGGCCTCATCTGACCACATGACATTCTCTGAATCCTCCTCTAAATCATCCAGATGGTTTGTGGCAAACTTTAGCAAGGAGACTGCAGGATTTTTCTCCATGACGACGTAGTGTGTTCCTAATAGTAACCTTTGTTACTGTGGTCATTGATCAGTTTCCCCCGTGTAGTTCTGGGCTGTTTCCTCACCGTTCTCAAGATCATGTGTACCCCACGAGTGAGATCTTCCATGGAGCCCCAGGTTGAGGGAGATTTTTCTGTATTTATTCCATTTTCTAATAAATGCTCCATGATCCATCGTATTTTGAGACCAGCTGACTAAATCCATGATACAGATGGTTAAAACTTCAGAGGAAAAATGCAGAGTGGTGCTCCAGATAGATGTGACAAGACAAGAGCAGCAGGCCAGACAGACACAGAAAGGAGGAGGGAGCAGATATGCGACTGTCCTCGCCAAGAGGAGGAAGAAGAAGGCGGAACAGGCGGAACCTGGAAACCAACCTACAACCCTCCAGCTGCCCCCAACTACTCTACCTAGTGAAATAGGTGACTCATGGGGGTTAGTGACCCCAGCTGCCCACAAATAGCTAAGATCGGCAAATACTTGAGACCCCCTCTAAAAATGCATATAACTGTCTTTTTAAATAGTTGAAACGCCATACAGTAAATAGTCTGGTAGGGAGTGACCAAAAGAAATGAGCCACTTTGTCACAGAAGGTCATAGGTTACGAATTCAGAATCAGATTACCATTTATCAAGCTGTACGCTCATCTGTGGCTATAACCTTTGGGATGTGAAAGAAAAGATTATACAGTGGCTTGCAAAAGTATTCGGCCCCCTTGAACTTTTCCACATTTTGTCACATTACAGCCACAAACATGAATCAATTTTATTGGAATTCCACGTGAAAGACCAATACAAAGTGGTGTACACGTGAGAAGTGGAACGAAAATCATTCATGAATCCAATCATTTTTTACAAATAAATAACTGAAAAGTGGGGTGTGCGTAATTATTCAGCCCCCTTTGGTCTGAGTGCAGTCAGTTGCCCATAGACATTGCCTGATGAGTGCTAATGACTAAAAAGAGTGCACCTGTGTGTAATATAATGTCAGTACAAATACAGCTGCCCTGTGACGGCCTCAGAGGTTGTCTAAGAGAATGTTGGGAGCAACAACACCATGAAGTCCAAAGAACACACCAGACAGGTCAGGGATAAAGTTATTGAGAAATGTAAAGCAGGCTTAGGCTACAAAAAGATTTCCCAAGCCTTGAACATCCGACGGAGCGCTGTTCAAGTGATCATTCAGGAATGGAAGAAGTATGGCACAACTGTAAATCTACCAAGACAAGGCCGTCCACCTAAACTCACAGGCCGAACAAGGAGAGCGCTGATCAGAAATGCAGCCAAGAGGCCCATGGTGACTCTGGACGAGCTGCAGAGATCTACAGCTCAGGTGGGGGAATCTGTCCATAGGACAACTATTAGTGGTGCACTGCACAAAGTTGGCCTTTATGGAAGAGTGGCAAGAAGAAAGCCATTGTTAAAAGAAAACCATAAGAAGTCCCGTTTGCAGTTTGCCACAAGCCATGTGGGGGACACAGCAAACATGTGGAAGAAGGTGCTCTGGTCAGATGAGACCAAAATGGAACTTTTTGGCCAAAATGCAAAACGCTATGTGTGGCGGAAAACTAACACTGCACATCACTCTGAACACACCATCCCCAGTGTCAAATATGGTGGTGGCAGCATCATGCTCTGGGGGTGCTTCTCTTCAGCAGGGACAGGGAAGCTGGTCAGAGTTGATAGGAAGATGGATGGAGCCAAATACAGGGCAATCTTGGAAGAAAACCTCTTGGAGTCTGCAAAGACTTGAGACTGGGGCGGAGGTTCACCTTCCAGCAGGACAACGACCCTAAACATAAAGCCAGGGCAACAATGGAATGGTTTAAAACAAAACATATCCATGTTTTAGAATGGCCCAGTCAAAGTCCAGATCTAAATCCAATCGAGAATCTGTGGCAAGATCTGAAAACTGCTGTTCACAAACGCTGTCCATCTAATCTGACTGAGCTGGAGCTGTTTTGCAAAGAAGAATGGGCAAGAATTTCAGTCTTTAGATGTGCAAAGCTGGTAGAGACATACCCTAAAAGACTGGCAGCTGGAAGTGCAGCAAAAGGTGGTTCTACAAACTATTGACTCAGGGGGCTGAATAATTACGCACACCCCACTTTTCAGTTATTTATTTGTAAAAAATGTTTGGAATCATGTATGATTTTCGTTCCACTTCTCACGTGTACACCACTTTGTATTGGTCTTTCACATGGAATTTCAATAAAATTGATTCATGTTTGTGGCTGTAATGTGAAAAAAGTTCAAGGAGGCCGAATACTTTTGCAAGCCACTGTATATGGCTGAAATGAACTTTTTTGGCAAGGTGGCTTAGCTTGGAAGTCCAGAAATAAATAGAGGCTCAGATTTGACCTTGTGCTTGTCCACCTTAAGGGGAGCCAGCTAATGTGGTTCAGGAACGTGATAAAGAGGCCTCCTGAGCCTCTCATCGGTTTATCACGCATAGTCAGCTAAGGGGAGACTCTAGCATGGTAGCCTTTGCTTGGAGAACATTAGTTTTGACCTGGCATGTGTGTGTATCAAAGTACTGCACAAATTTCCACTGCATAACTACTGATATGATACTCTTAATGTTGTCAATGTCAACTTTCTGACATTTTCTGTCTGCGTGATTAGAGCACACATGCAGATCCTCAGAACCATCCTGCACAATGTTAAACATTTGCAACTCTTGACAAACATTCTCCGCCGTTTCCTGACGCTCTCAATAATTCTGTCCTTGTACAGGTATTTGAGCATCAGCATGCCTGCTGGGCATTATCTGCAGCAGATTCATAAATAAATACGAAAAGCGGAGAAGAGACTGCAGTGACAATGCAGCAAGTGTTTGGAGAGTGCGTACAATGTGCTTTCAGAACTTTAGCAATTTGATTATTTGCTGTATTAAAAACGATGCTTCGGAAAAGCACTGACAGTGATGGAGAGGCGGAGAGAAAGCCGAGCACACAACTTCCTCTCCTGCCCGTCGCTCTCAGACGTAGACAGCATCTGAAATGTAAAATTAATACTGAAGAGCCTGCGAGCTGCTTTCCGTCAGCTTCCCCTCCTCAAGTGTGACTTATCGCTCTGCTGGAGAGACGTCGAGGGAGATGCAGATAGTTGTTGAAAATGACGAGAAGGGATGGTAAGAGGCACATCACTGAGACTATTAGTTATCTCATCAATCATGAGCGTATCACTTTGCCTTTTCAGAAATGAAAATATGTACTATAAAACTTTGATGCTCTGAGTTAAAAGTTGGTTTAAGCTTTTCCACAAAAAAAAAAGAATCCGCCCTCTTAAATCGTTCAACTCCCAAAGCCATGCCCTCCATCTTTTATGATTATAGAACTTCGCAACATTTCAAATAATTTTTAGGTGACTTGACTGAATTCATTTCAGATTCAAACAGTTCTGACCCTTAATACTATTTCACCGGGTTCCAAGCCTGGCCCAACAAGTCTGCTCCAGCTTTGGCCCTCCTCTTGCACTCCTCCCTGCGTCCTGTCTACCCGGGGGGGGGGGAGGGGGGGGGGTGTAATCATCAACAATAATCCTATTACAAATAAAAAAAAACATCCCCTTCCCTATGCGTATATCTTACTCTCCTTCCGGATTCTACAAAATGTTTGTGGGTCATGGGACACAATTTTCACCATTCACTACACCAATCCAGGAAGCAGTAGAGGTGAGGAAAAGACTAAAGAAAGGATTTCCTTTCATGATGTCCTATCTGACAGCCATCATCTGTGATTGCTGAGATGCGTAGTATTCAACTAATCATGTTTGTGGCATGCCATGGCGATTATCGCTTCTTCTTTTTTTTCTGGCCCACAAAAAGCCAAAGGTAACATATCAGAAATTTTTAAGCTTCAGATATGTTCTTTAACTGCGAGCGGCAGAATTCGAGAGGGACTCTTTGATTGCAGGTCCAAACAAAGAAGAGAACTGAAATACAATCAGGAACATGGTCGGAACGCACGTTTTTTCTAGACCAAAGGTCTGGAGTCTGGCTAGGTTCTCCACGACCATCACCCACTAATATGTTCTGGTCTGTAAAAATATTGTGTCATTTTGTATTGCATCTTCAAAGCAGGCGCTAACTCTATCTTCTGGGATCATTACATATTGAAGAGGGTCTTGATAGATTTCATGACTGATTTGTTGATTCTTGGTGTTAGTTTCCTCCTCTGTGATGATTACAATCTGAACAAGACCTGGGTATACCCAGAATATATATTTTTTATCATATTTTCTAGACCTGGGGTTCCACTCTCCCTCTGCCAGCCCCAGGAGGGCCCTGCACTGAAAGCCTCCTTCATGCTTGTGGAGTGAGCAGGCCCTTCTTTTCACCTGACGGGGAGGGGTTTCCTCGGCTGGACGTAGCGCGTGGAAGGATCACGTTATTCCAGCCAGATCCTCCCCAACCCTTCAGGCGCCCCCACCCAGGGTGTGGGTGCCGATGATGCGGGGGAACAAACACACCCTCAGCACCCACAGCGTTCCCGGCGGTAATCGAACCCTGGACCTTCTAGCTGTGAGGTGAGCCAGGCTACCAGCTGCGCCACCGTGCACCCCCATTTAAATCACTTTGAAAAATTTAATTACGTGGGAGGAACAATAATAATGTTAATAATATTAGAAAAAGAAATGCAAAAGAAATGTTTAACTCACACAGGTTTTGAAATATAAAATGGACGATAATCCAAGGATTTGTCTGATGTGGCACCATCTTTTTCTCTCTTTATTCTAGCTTAAAGGTTTTTCTCTTCCTAATACACACAAAACAATAGATGGTGTCTTGATTTGTTTTGTTAGTTTTATTGATCTATCATTATTACCGTGGATTCTGTCTTACTGGCCTTCCATTCATTTTATTTGCAGTCTGAAATTAGTAAATAAATAAAGCTGATCTATTACAGCAAAAAGGTGTAGGTGTGAAGCGGATGGCGCAGGTGTAATTATGTCTCTATGGAGGGTGGCCATGCAGAGACCAGCAGTCAGAACGTCTTCCCAGTTCTTCCATGAAAAGTTTCTTCTCCCATGTCTTGGGATATCACAGATCAGTACAAAGGACTTCATGTGATTACGACAAAGAAAAATAAAATGTCACTCTGTTGCTTTATTCCCACAGCTTCCTGACTTGCATTTGATGAATACACCAGGGCTGAAAAACTGAGTAGGAGGATTTTTTTTTCTTCTCTTCCTCTTCTTCCTTTCATCCCCCCCTCTGTCAGATTCTTTTTGGTTCCCCGGTTGTCGAAAGGGTCCCACTCCTGAGTGGGTGTCTCCACTTCCTGTCACACAGCTGGAGCTCTGCACACTTCTCTTCTGTGACAGCTCTCTCTTTCCTTCATTCATTCCCATCAAGTGCTTTCCCACCCCAAAGCTCTACTGTATAATCATTGTCTTCCAGGTACTTTCAAAGTCTGACAGAGTGCCGTGGCAGCAAGGTGGGGGGCACCACACTTTCTGCACAACCCAGAGAGCAACAGATGCCTCTTCAGATGAAACCTTCATTTGGTTCCAAGTATCTTCAGGTAAATGTGACTGTGTTGAGCCTGAGCTGTTTACTCCTCGTTTCTCGGTTCAAGTATCACATGGATAATGGAGGCGTGAGGCAGAACTGAACTCTGTAAAAGTAGAAGAAGGGTGGATTTGATTCTAATCTGTGGAACATTTTCTAATTCTCTTTTTGTTCTGTTGGCCCGTTAAAGGTGGAGTAAAAAGATGGAACTAACAGGGTTCTTCTTTTCTTTATTTCTTCATTTGTTTCTTACATTCTCATACTACGATTCCTTCCTTCCTTATTCCTATCCCCACATTCCTCCCTTCTTTTCTATCTTGTTTTATTCATTCCTATCTCTCCCTTTCTCCTTCCCTCACACCCTTCATTCCCATATACCATGCCTCTTCTTTCTTTTTCCCACTCCATCATTCTTTTACTCCTGTCCTCTTTCCCCCCCTTCCACTCTTCTCTCCTTTAACCTTTTCTCCTACTTCCTTCGCTCTTCCTGTCCGTTGACACCGAGCTGTGACCTCCATCTCCCTAATGAACACCGGTACCTGGGGTCCGCTCTTTCGAAGCATAGGGTGGATTAGAAAAGTGTTGGTTTTCCAGTGTCAGCTAATGCAAAGCGTTCCGTATTTGATGTGGTTGGTGTGGTTCTCTAAAAATGGAGCCCTCTCTTTGTGTGTGCCTTCAAAGACATCAAACTGGCTCATCTGCAGCAGTGGCCTAAAGTCATTAAACACTTCCACATCTGAACCAACACAACTTTAACTGCCGTAATACTGTACGTGCATGTGTAGATTAGGTGTAGAAGGAACCCGTTGTGTACCAGTATTTTAAGTTTATCACTGATACACTTTATTTTTGCGAATACAGAGATATTACAACATGTTACAATGCGACTTAAAGGGGGGTATTATGCTTCTTTCAGGCACATACAGTGGCTTGCAAAAGTATTCGGCCCCCTTGAACTTTACCACATTTTGTCACATTACAGCAACAAACATGAATCAATTTTATTGAAATTCCATGTGAAAGACCAATACAAAGTGGTGTACACGTGAGAAGTGGAACGAAAATCATACATGATTCCAAACATTTTTTACAAATAAATAACTGAAAAGTGGGGTGTGCGTAATTATTCAGCCCCCTGAGTCAAAACTTTGAAGAACCCCCTTTTGCTGCAATTCCAGCTGCCAGTCTTTTAGGGTATGTCTCTACCAGCTTTGCACATCTACAGACTGAAATTCTTGCCCATTCTTCTTTGGAAAACAGCTCCAGCTCAGTCAGATTAGATGGACAGCGTTTGTGAACAGCAGTTTTCAGATCTTCCCACAGATTCTCGATTGGATTTAGATCTGGACTTTGACTGGGCCATTCTAACACATGGATATGTTTTGTTTTAAACCATTCCATTGTTGCCCTGGCTTTATGTTTAGAGTCGTTGTCCTGCTGGAAGGTGAACCTCCGCCCCAGTCTCACTGCTAAACACCAGCACTCTGAGAATATTCAGCAGCAGATCTCAGAGAACGACTTGGCCTCTGTGTGGAAATGTTTTAGGATCATTACCAACTACAAGCCTAAAACTCCCCACTCCACTGATGACTTGCTGTTGGCCAACACCCTCAACGACTTTTACTGCCGTTTTGACCACCCACCAAGCAGCCCTCACACCTCCACCAGTCCCAACAATAGAGACACTTTGGACACTCATCCCCCCACCCCCACCACAGAGCAATTAACAACATCAAAGACTTCCCCCACAGCAACCGCCTCCTCACCCCTCACCTATGACGAACTCACATCAACTCCAACTAAAACCCTTCATATTCATGAAGCAGATGTGAAAAAACAGTTTAAGAGCCTAAATGCTAGAAAAGCTCCCGGCCCAGACGGTGTGTCTCCTGCCACTCTCAGACACTGTGCAAATGAGCTGGCCCCAGTGTTCTCTGGCATTTTCAACTCCTCACTGCAGGCATGTCATGTGCCTGCCTGCTTCAAGACCTCCACCATAGTCCCTGTCCCCAAGAAGCCAAGGATCACTGGACTTAATGACTACAGACCTGTGGCTCTGACATCTGTGGTCATGAAGTCATTTGAGCGCCTGGTTCTGTCCTATCTCAAGACCCTCACAGCCCCCATCCTGGACCCTCTGCAGTTTGCTTACAGAGCCAACAGGTCTGTAGATGATGCCATCAACATAGCTCTTCACTTCATCCTGCAGCACCTGGACTTCCCGGGAACCTACGCCAGGATCCTGTTTGTGGACTTCAGCTCTGCCTTCAACACCATCCTCCCAGACCTTCTCCGAGGCAAGCTATCCCAGATGAACGGCCCTGATCCCATCTGCAGGTGGATCACTGACTTCCTGACGGACAGGAAGCAGCATGTGAGGCTGGGGAAGAATGTCTCGGACTCTCGGACCATCAGCATCGGCTCCCCTCAGGGCTGTGTTCTTTCTCCTCTGCTCTTCTCCCTGTACACCAACTGCTGCACCTCCAACCACCAGTCTGTCAAACTAATTAAGTTTGCAGATGACACCACACTTATTGGACTCATCTTGGACGGGGATGAGTCTGCCTACAGGATGGAGGCTGAACATCTGGTGTCCTGGTGCAGCCGCAACAACCTGGTGCTGAACGCCCAGAAGACAGTGGAGATTATTGTGGACTTTAGGAAACACACAGCCCCACTCCCCTCCATCGTCCTGACTGACACCCCCATCACCACTGTGGACTCATTCTGCTTCCTGGGTACCACCATCACCCAGGACCTCAAGTGGGAGCCCACCATCACCTCCGTCATAAAGAAGGCCCGGCACAGGATGTACTTCCTGAGGCAGCTGAAGAAATTCAACCTGCCAGCACGGATGATGATGCAGTTCTACACAGCAATCATCGAGTCCCTCCTCACCTCCTCCATCACCGTGTGGTATGCTGGCGCCACCATCAGGGACAAACAGAGACTGCAGCGTGTGGTGCGCTCTGCTGAGAAGGTGATTGGCTGCAGACTCCCATCTCTGCAGGACCTGTACACCTCCAGGACACTTGGGCGTGCAGGTCGGATCACAGCCGACCCTTCTCACCCTGGACACAGACTGTTTGACCTGCTCCCCTCAGGCAGGAGGCTCCGGTCCATTTGGACCAGAACCTCTCGCCATAAGAACAGTTTCTTCCCCTCTGCTGTTGGACTCATGAACAATAACCATAAGACTGTTCCCACCACCCGCTCAGTTACATGACCCAAATTGTGGTTTTTTGCTCCTGTCTGATTTGCACCGATCGTTACTTGCACTCATGTATATAACAATCTATTTAGCATATTATATTTTTATTTAAGTGTTTGTCTGTTAGTTCTTGTATGTTTGCACAAAGTACCGCAGTAATTTCCTAATGTTGTAAACCTACCCAACATTTGGCAATAAAACCCTTTCTGATTTTGATTATTGTGAGTTTCTACATAAACAAAGCATGGCTTAGGAAGCATTGCTTAGGACTTCAGTCAAAAGATAACGTACTCCCGGAACCATTTAGATGATGAAATTGGAAAAGTGTTGGTCTGAAATAAACAAGTAGGTGTTATGTATGTCCGTATGAAGCCGGACTGCTTGCTGAAATCGGCCAGGTGAATAGAAATGGTTCGTGTTGAACCATTATGTTGTCAAAACGTGATTTTTAATAATTCTTTGTCTGTTTCTGTTGAAAAAAAAAAAAGCTACGCATGATTAACCTGTAGTGAACTACCAAGAAGAAAAGGAAAGATAATGTTCCAAACCCCCTTTTCTTGAAATCTATGTGAAACATAAGCAGCAAGGGAAAACAATTTATTGCTGGAATAAGTAAAATATTAAAAAACCCAATTAGGTAAGGCCAAAATTATTTGTACAATTTAAAAATACTTTGTTATTCCCAAAGGTAAATAAAATGTTGTAATTCATGTTATCCAATTTTCTTCAAAGAGATGTTGTAGATGCTGCTTTTATTTTATCCCCTAATCACCCAGATCACCTTGAATTGCCTAGATGCCATAATTGTCCATAATTTTCTTGATTTTAAGAAGAATCATTGCAGATTAAAGTTGAAATTATTATTTAACATTTATGGACATTTTTTTCTGACATCATGTAATGTTATCATTAGAAAATGAGAGCTAAAAATTAGGGTGATGGTAAGGAGGAGAAAAGATAACTTGCCAGAATACAAATGGAAACATGTTACAAGCTGCAAATATGAGAAGAGTGTAATTGCTGCAGTTATTAAATAATGTTTTATTGATAACTAAGAAGGGTTTACATTATTTCCAACATGCCATTTTTTAAATAAAATTTAGAAACATACATTATTACTACTTTTTTCTAAACATTTCATCTCCTTCTGGATTGTTTATCTTTTGACAGATGTCTGTTTTGTTTAATGCCAGAAACAAATCTCTTGGTTAAGCAATAATCACGTTAAATCTAAATCTGCCTAATGTAATTTTGGGCTTAATTATGTTATTAGGAAACATACAACATATGTTATAGGTCATAGCTTAATGCTAATGTATGTAATTGTTCAAGGCTTTGGCACATGGCAGGGTCTACATTGGCCAGGGGGTCAGAATGAGTGCGAACTAATGACATTGATGAAACAGTATCATAATCTGTGGGATACTTAGTGTTATTTTTGGCCCATTCTTAGGTATTGGTATTCATGTTCAGTTATTTTCTGTCCGTTCATAGTTATCCCACCACTTTTCCTGTGTTTGGTCTTTAGTCTTTGGTTTATGTTTTAAACATGGATCGTTTAGTGCTCTGTTAGTTCCCCTTTGCATGTATTTTCTCATTTGTAGTCTTTTTTTCTCTCTAAACAAATTAAATCGTTAGTTGAAACTGCTTTTAGTATTTTCTTAGGTTATCTCTATCATTTGTTCGGGAAAAAAAACCAACAACTGAATGAATCTGTAAGGAGCCAAATACTTGCCTACCATCCTAGCACACTTCAGTTTCTGTAGCGTATGGTGTCCCCATCACCCTCTGAACAGCATTCTACAACACACATTATATAATAACAGTGCTTTCATTGTGGTGACATGTCCACTAATGGTATACTTTGAGCAGAACATACATCAGACACCTTAGTACATCTCCAGCTGCAGCTACCAAGTCCCTCCATTATTCAAGCAGAATAAACAAGGTGAATACGTGCTTCTCTCTGTCGGTGTCAATCTAGCTTCAAGCATTTTCAGACGGATGCCTGGAAATTAAATTAACACTCATGTTTTTCAGAACCTTTACATAGATTCTAGTATTGCGAAAGGTTGTAGCCAAGCTATCACCACTGCATGCGCCCGTTTATGATGGAGATATTCTCTTTAAAGTCTATAAAAATAACTGGAAACTAATTTCTGAGAAGCAGCGACAACTGACAGCGAAGCAGCCTTGAATAATTGTTTCAGAAAGTAGTCGTGAACATTCCCAGAGATAATGCTCTGCACTCTGCCTGGCCTCCAGTTGCTTCCCTCATACATAGCAGCTCCTCCAGCAGCTTCCAAATGCATGTGGCTCCTATAGCCTATTTAATATAAATAATGAAATGTGCATTCCTATCTGTTACATTGGCAACAACGTTACTCCAGCATTCAATGCTTTGTTTTTTTGCATTTTACCAGCCATTTCTGAAGTACAATTGGTTCAGAGTTTTTGTTTTGTCATTCCAACGAATGAAATATTCCGAGTGGTGGGGGGGGGGGGGGGGGGTCTACATGTACTCCAAACTGCACTTCCGTAATGCTTTTAGGAATCATTTAGGAAGCATTAACCAGTACAGCTGAGTGAAGTTGAGGAACAATTTGTGGTAACTAATGGTCCAAAGTTTTCATTGATGGGTTTATGGCTTTAACACTCCTGGAGACAATAGAGAATCTGCGCAGAGTGAGTGAGGGAGAGAGAAAATATAGCAAAGCAAAAGGGCGAAATATTACCGTTTCGTGTCACCCATCCTGTCCAAACATTTATCCAGTGCTCCTCACCATCAAAGACAAAATGCGTATCCATAATTCAACTTGATTTGACCACTCCATTCAAGGATTTAATGTGGCTGAGCAGGACTCTTTAAGAGTATTGTATTTCAATGCAATTCAGTTTATTTATATGGCGCTAACTCACAACCCATGTCATCTCAAGGCACTTTAGAAGAAAAGTAATTTTAATTCAATCATACATGCATTCCAATCAGTTTAAAAGTTTTCTATCTAAGAAAACCAAGCAGATTGCATTGAGTTATTGACTTGCAGCATTCACTCCTCCTGAACGAACATATAGCGACAGTAGACAGTCGCCTGGGTTGTGTCGTTGACTTCACAGCAATCCCTCTTATTGAGCAAGCATGTAGCGACAGTGGAGAGGAAAAACTCCCCATTAACAGGAAGAAAACTCCAGCAGAACCAGAACCAGGCTCAGTACGACCAGCCATCTGAGACGATCGGGCTGCTGTGGTGAGGCATGCAGCAATGAACTGCTTATTTACAGTTCTGACTCTAATTAGCCCTCCTGTTACACCCTTATGTACAGATATGTGCTGGAACTGTAAATCGGTGGCGCATATGCTCATTGATTCATACTGCAAAACAGCACAGAATGAGTTATTCGTTTGTTATTTTTGGGGGGGTTTTCAATTCAGGTTATATTTTTTTGTGCACAGACCAGATTTTCTGTGCGCGACGACTGTGTCAGCAGTGCGCAATTGCGCACGCGCGCAGCTTAGAGGGAACATTGGTGGGGGGTTTGCTGCAGGAATTCCTAATTATTTTGTATTATTTGGTTTTCATGTTAATGATTTCCTATAAAAATTTAAAATGCACAAAAAACCAAACAAACCAAACAAAAGCTCAGCTTTCAGGACGTTTACAATTATTCCCAAATTAATGGTGTCAGAGTTGTGTACTGTAACTCTAGCTATCGCTGGTTTAAGTGCACAGAGCTTTCTAATGAACCAATTAAACAGGAATATTGTGACACCACTAAGAATCTCCTCAAGTATTAGCCTTCCTTTAATTTCCAGTCCTTCAACTGCTTTTGTCTCTTAAAAATTAAAGGCAAAATTAAGCTTTTAGCAGTTGTTGTAAAATTATAGTAAGTTTCTGGTGATCCTCTCAAGACTCATCAGCCACAGTGGATTCCCAAGTCCAACTATAAAACACTCTGTCCTACAGCATAGACAATTCCTGACAGCTGTTCTTGAGCTTCCAAGGAACAATTTTAATGCCACAGTTAGTTAATAGGTTGCCTGTCTGTCTATTTAGCATTCCCCATTCAACATGTTTAGAAGTAAAGGACTGTCTCACTGTTTCCTATCTTAAAAAGAAGCATACTGCTCTGTTTAGCATTGTGAGTGTGCTGAAATGAAGGGTGTGTTCTACTGCACTGATACTGTGTATGTTACCTTTGTCTCAATCGATTACTATCTGGGACATATAGTTTACTGCTTTATGAGTGCCCCACCACCCAAACAGGGGAGAGGGAATTATTATTGGTGTAGTTGTAACTTCTGCATGGCGTAACATGAGCTTAAGCTACATCATTATCAGATCATTGCTTTAATTTACGTATCATTTATGTAAATTTCATAGCAGTGGCACCTTTGTGCAGTATATACAATGTCGTAAAGTTGTGCTGCAGAATTTTTCAATATCTCCAAATGTCGCATGCTGACTTAGCTAGTGATCAATGTGCATATGTTACAAGGTCAGATGTGTAGGAAGGCGATCCTGGAGTGTTATTAACTTAAAGCTGCTGATGTTCCCACACTACTGAAATATAGGTCAGATACACTAACGTTTAATGTAATAATCCACATGGAACAACCCAATCTACAGTGGGGCAATAAAGTATTTTGTAGCCACCGATTCTCCAAGTTTTCCCACTTAAAAAGAAGAGAAAAGTATTTAATTTTCATCCCATGTACACTTAAACTGTGAGCGACAGAATGTAAAAAGAATAAATAAAGGAAATCATATTGTATGATTTTAGAATTAGAATTTATTTGTATAATGGCACAGAAAATAAGTTTTTGACAAATAACAAATGTCCACTTCAATCCTTTGTAATGTATCCTTGGTTGGCAATAACAGAGGTCAAATGTTTCCTGTAGGTCTTCACCTGTTTTGCACACAATGTAGCTGGTATTTTGGCCCATTCTTCCATGCAGATCTTCTCTAGAGCTGTGATGTTTTGGGGCTGTTGCTGGGAAACACAGATTTCAACTTCCTCCACAGATTCTCTATTGGATTGAGTTCTGGAGACTGGCTAGGCCACTCCAGAACCTTGAAATGCTTTTTATGTATCCGTTTCATCGTTGCCCGGGTGATGTGTTTGGGATCATTGTCGTGCTGGAAGATCCAGCCACTTTTCATCTTGAGTGCTCTCACTGATGGAAGGAGGTTTTTAGGCCCCATTCATCCTTTCCTTCATACGGATCAGTCATCCTGTCCCCTTTTCAGAAAAGCTACCCAAAAGCATAATGTTTCCAACCCTATGCTTCACAGTGGGTATGGTGTTCTTGGGATGCAACTGTGGCTGTCATGCTGCCCTATTCACTCCCTCTCCTAATAATCGTCCTCACCTGTGTCTCTCCAATCATCCACACCTGATCCTCCTCACCTCCTGCCTTCATAACCCGTTACTTCCCCTCACTCAGCGCCGGATCACTATCGTACATCTCCATGTTGTGTTGTCCTGCTGTTATCCGTCCTGCTCAGCCGATGTCCTGTCTCTCCGTTCCTGCCGTCATCATCATCATCATCACATCGTCCAGCAGCACCACTTTAACCAGCACTTTAATAAATATCCTTGCACCTTTCCACGGCGTCTGCTTTGGGTCCATGCACCACACCGCCACTCCTGACAGTGGCGAGTGGTGTTTAAACCAAAGACTTCTAATTTGGTCTCATCTGACCACATGGCATTTTCGCAATCCTCCTCTGGATCATCCAGATTGTCTCTGGCAAACTTTAGACAGGCCTGGACATGTGCTGGCTTAAGCAGGGGGACCTTTTGTGCACTGCAGGGTTTTAATCCATTACGACGTAGTGTGTAGTAACCTTTGTTAGTGTGGTCCCAGGTCTTCTCAAGTCATTGACCAGTACCCCCCTTGTAGTTCTGGGATGTTTCGGCACTGTTCTCATGTGTACCCCACAGGGTGAGATCTTGCATGGAGCACCAGGTCGAGGGATATTGTCAGTGATCTTGTACTTATTCCATTTTTTAATAATTGCTCCAACAGATATTTTCTCTCCAAGCTTCTTGCCTATTGTAGATTGGCTCATCCCAGTCTTGTGCAGGTGTACAATCTTGTCCCTGGTGTCCTTGGACAGCTCTCTGGTCTTGGCCATGATGGAGGTTGGAGTCTGACTGTTTGAAGGTGTGGACAGGTGTCTTTTATACAGATGATGAGTTCAAACAGGTGCCATTAATACAGGTAATGAGTGAAGGATAGAAGAACTTCTTAAGGAAGAAGTAACAGGTCTGTGAAGGCCTGAATTCTTGCTTGTTTGTAGGTGCAAAATACTTATTTTCTGCAATGATATGCAAATAAATCATTAAAAATCATACAATGGGATTTGCTGGATTATTTATTTTGCCTTCGGTCTGTAACAGTTGAAGTGTACCTATGATGAAAGTTACAGAACTCATCTCTTTAAGTGGGACAAGTGGGACTGCTACATACTTTTTTGCCCCACTGTATGTGTTTAAAATAAAAATAAAATGTTTTTGTTAAAAACAGTGATAAAATCTGAGGTGTTTTATTATAAACTTGTCTGTATTGTCAGCATCCAGATAAACCTGTATGTCTGTTTCTGCTACAGAGTGTATCTTTTTTTTCCTTCACCGATATAAATAGCAAGGCTCTGTGTTGAAAAGGAGACAAAAAACAAGTTTTATGTGATAGAAAAGATAAAAAATCTCTATCTCGTAGAAAGTCCACTTTACTGCTTTACCTTGAAGCATGCCACAGATTAAATAAAAACGGGTGACAGAAGCTGAGTCACACAAACTATAAGAAATGATGTGTAGAGAATAAGGAAACCACATAGGATAAAAGAAATGCAATCATCCCTGTCAAAACTCCGATAAGGTTAAAATTAGAGATTAGCAACAAAACAAGAAAAAGGAAAATACTAATAACATAGAAGCAAATGTAAGACACAAAAGAAAGAGTGGAGCTGTACACACTGGGAAATGAAAATGTCTGGGAAGACAGAAAAGGGAAGGGATGAAGATTGGGTTTCAGTGCCAGTGCAAAGGATTTGCCACCCACAATGTAAACATTACCATTGGCTTTTTATTGGAGACCAAATCAGCAGCAGGTCAAATTGGACACCCAGCCCATTGGCCATGAAGAGAAATCCAATCACATTGGGAATCATTAGAGAAGATTGTTTCTGGAGTCGGATGCTGCCCAGAAGTGTGTACCTCTGTGTGTAGCTGTTTATAACTGTGAATTCTGCTTAACTGCCTAGAATTAGACAGTATGTACTTTATTTAAATTGATAAAGTGTGTTTTGTTAGTACAGTCTATTGCACGGCAACAGTTTGGAGCAGTTATTAGTGAAAAATGAGAATGTCAACCCAACGAGTTTATTGGATAAATAAACAGAAGTGACATTCAAATAAGGGAGTGGGTGCTGAACTCTGGAGCCTATTAGATTCATTATAAGCAAGCAATTGTTAGTCAGAGGCTTTTATTGGTGACTGCTGATGCTTGTATCACTTAACTAGCGACCTTTATTCTGCTAAATTGTTTTATTTCATCTTGTCGGTGCCCACAGAGGGATACAATTGAAACTGCGTTTTCATGCAAAGCAAATTTCAACGTAAAAACGTTGGTTTAGACTTAGTTCAAAAGGGCGAGAGACAAGAACTCTTAATATCTAATTGTAAAGCACTTTTCACTTGGTTCTGAAAGACCCCCAGGCTTAAAATATTGTACTCATTGCTGAGGAATTTAGAAACCACACGCTTTACACTATTATGGTTCTGTTCAGCAAGAGGTCATGTCCCTTTAATTTTTCTGACAGAAACCAGAGGACATGCTCTTCAGCCATGCTGGCTGTTTTCCAGAGGTGGCTGGTGATGGAAACAGAGTATGAAGCATAAAACTGAGAGCCTTAGAATGCCAGAGGGGAAGCAGGCTTTGACAAATATCACAGACACTGAGTTCTGTAGAACTGAAACAAGTTTTTTTCTTTTTATGGTTGGAGTTATTTTCCATTTGAAGTTTAAAAGTTTTACACTCATGATTTGAATTTTCCAGTCTCAGTTAAATTTGTTGGTTTTGAAGTTTGGTAAAATCAAACATTGAGAATGGGGTCACTAAGTTCAGGGACAATTTTGAGAATTTCTAGATCCTAAAACCTTGGATCATGAGCGGAGTTCTACTCACTGGGTATAAAAGGGCTCTATTAGAGAAAATACATCTATAATAAACCGATGGAAAGCTAATTCTCATTCAGTGCTCCAGAAATATACATGTAGTCAAACTCCAAATGTCCAAATCCAACCCAAACAAATAATGAATAAAGTCCGAGGTGGTTAGCAGGGCTGGATTTAGCTCGTTTCGGTCCCCTACCCACACAAAGGTGACAGCTAGGTTGGCCCACACACCAGAAGGTATGAATTGATGCATGGTGTGTTTACAACATGCAATTACTGCATTTGGGTAAATACACCAAAAACTAAGAAGATGTTGATTATGCACTTAAATCTTGGATTTGGTCAGAGGTGGGGCCATGATGTTGCAGACCCCTGTTTAGACTGTCTGTGATCAGACAAAAGAACTTAAAGATGTTAGACGTCTGGCTTGGTTAGTCTGTCTAATCTGGTCCAATTTAAGTAATTACGTTGCTCGATACATTGTCCTGTTGGCATGGTTTTGGTTGAGAACAAGATGCGTTTTCCACACCTTTTGAATAAATTGTGTTTCTGCCTTATACTTTTCAGCCAACATTTACACATTTGCTACACTGAAGGCAATGCTGTCCTTTTTAAGTCTTTCAACAAAATGTTGCACAGGCGAAATGACAACAGGAATGACACGGAGCTTCAATACAACAAAAATGAGAAAACAGAGGGAGCTAAACAATAAAACTTTCAGACAATTGACTAACCAGCACAGACTCCATCTGAGAGTTGTGGGATTATGCTAAAGCTTTGTTGTTGTTTTGTCATGCACCATCTCAAAAAGATGTCATTGCAAAGTGGTTTTAGGCATTGATGATTTTAAAAAAAGTAAAGCGTTGAGAATAGGTAGGATCTGAGCAGGGCCAGCCCAAGGTCATGTGGGGCCCTAAGCAGAACTTGAATTGAGGCCCATCCTCCTGTTCAGAACATCAGCACCCCTAACAGCGGTTGGTGAGATGCGTTTATTTATTCTAACTGATGCTCAAACACAAGGAGATTAAACCCATATTATTTGATTGTAACCATGGTAACACAACAGTCACACAGTAAAGATGTTTTTGCTTTGTTGTTTACACTTTTACAAAGTTAACTTTAAAATTCTTTTAAATGTTAAAAACTTTTAATTTATCTCCGCTCAAACTGTCAAATCTTTTCCATAGGGCTGTTAATTAATGGTGATTAATCGCGATTAATCAAGCTTCCTAAATATGACGGAAAAAGGAAAATTTTCGGTGTACATGAAGGACAAAACCGGATGCTGTTGCTCTGTGTTTTAGGGCAACACAGGAGAGATGCATGGAACTTTTGTTTTGAATTCCACTATTACATTTACACATGGCACCTTTTATTGAGTGACCAGATTTTTCAAAACTAAAAACTGGGACACCTAAATTTGATGGTAAATTAAAGGTTGACATATCATCTCTGGTGACTTATAACAGCTTTTTATTGTAGAAAGTGCAAAAGTAGTAATACTTGAAAATTTATATTTAAAAGAAGGACTTTTGAGTGCAAAATATTTATAGGAAAAATATTTTATTTTTGAAACACATTTGTTTGGGCAATGTTAAAAGTAGCCCCTTTGTGAACAGTAAAAAATAAAATATTTAACGGATCTGAACTTGTTTATGAACAAGACAAAATAACAGCATTACTGTTCTCCCCTAACATTAGTGACTCTTATGTGCCACCGCTTATGTTTGCTAGTTTTAACATGGCTCTGCACGTTCCACCATGAACAACGGAAAATTCACATTTACCTAAAGCACAAAACGCAGCATATTTACTTTTCCCGGCACTTTTCTGAGAAATGGCCCTTTCATTGGTTTATTAACTTTGTGACTGACATGGAAAGAAAGTTAGTTCTGTGCGCTTTGAGCCATTACATTGGTTCAAAATCGGGACGTTCGGGACAAAGGCGGGGGGAAATCGGGACAACATTATGGGTTTGTAAACATCCTTGGGGACACAGGGCAAATGGCTCAAAATCAGGACTGTCCCGGGTAAATCGGGACGCCTGGTCACCCTACCCTTTTAACCTACTTATCTTTTAACCAGGAGCTAAGGCACACTAACTAGTTAACATTTCCTGAATGTAAAGCTGACCATTTGTTCTGAACAATAGAGGTATTATTTGTTTGTCAACACAACGGATGTGCACGCAAATGGTGTGACATGGACCGTTGCATAGCATTTGAGGTTATTTTGCAGTTGCAGTGTTGGTTAGCGATGTTAGCTTGTTTGTTAGAAAAGGAGGCTTACTTGACATGAAGGAATCACTGCAGATTGTTGCATTTTTAATCATCTGCTCGTTCCAATCGCTTCTTCTGATTGGTTGCAGCCAAAAACATCTTATGTTTGCCTTGAAACGAGTGCGAGTCTATGGAATTTCTATGGAACTTGCACGTTTTGTTTTTATCAAAGCGATTTGTGCAACCAACAGCACAAGACACATTGGTTCTTATGACAAACTGCTAGTAATATAAATGACTGAAGCTCCATCAAAATTTGTTTATTACCAGGTTATCTGTTGATCCTCATCCTTTGAGGTTAGGTGCCTTGTTTGGGTGGACTGACTGGCAAGTTCATTTTTGCCAGGGCCTGGACAGAAATTCAGCAAACTTTAGAAGACAGGCCTGGAAAAACTTGAAGAAATAGTGTTCAACATTTCTTAAAGAAGACTTGTTCTGGTAGCCTTTAAGTAAAATCGAAAGAAATATGGTCTGAATAAAAATGCAAACAAAGTATTTTTCAGTAGGTTGACGACTAGGTGATGGCTCCTCCAGGCTTCCGCTGGACCGTGCCCTCACTCTCTCTGGTGTTAGCATTTACACTGGGATTAATTTATTTGTCTGTCCAGTGGAGGAACAGGCTGACTCATTCAAAGTTCCTTCAATAAGAACCAAATAAGCAGATAAGCTTCATCAGAACTGGAAATCAATCCAACACCATGTTCACCACTAAGTCTACATGATTAAGACCAAGCTTCCACCCTGAAAACATTTGGTGGAAATTAGTTGAACAGCTACTATAAAATACACCAATGAGGGCTATGACTATGACCACCTGCTTTATTGTGGTGGTCCCTCTTTTGCTGACACAACAGGTCTGATCCACTGAGGCATGGATCCCATTAGACTCCTGAAGGTCTAAGGGCCGTGGCTCAAGAGGCAGGAGTTTGGCCTGTAAGCAGAGCTTCAAACCTATGCTTCGTCCATCTTGGCCGTTGCGTCCTTGGGCAAGACACTTCACCCGCCTTGACTACTGGTGGAGGTCAGATGGCCCAGTGGTGCAATCGTATGGCAGCCTTGCTTCTTTCAGGCCAGCGTGTGAATGTATGAGTGAGTGGGGGAATGACGCAATTGTGAGTAAAGCGCTTTGGGGTTCTCTGGACTAGATAAAGCTCAAATACAGGCCATTTACCATTTAAGGTGGGCTGTGGAACATGCGCTAAGATGTTAGCAGCAGAAGTTTAAAGTCCTGGAAGTTGGTGGAGCCTCCATTATTTTGGCCAGGGCATCATAAAGATGGTCCACTGGAACAGAGTGCTTGCATGGTCTGCAACAATGGCGAGGTAGGTCTTACATGTCTAAGTAGCATTCACATTCATGGCAGGACCAAAGCTTTTCTAGAAGATCATTGCCCCAAGAATCACACTGCCTCAGACAACTTGCTGTCTTCCATAAAGGGAAGGGAACTTGCTGCCTTCTTGTCAGAACCAGCATTATAACTTCGTAATCAAATTTTGTGACAGATGCTCGTCTGCTGCATCAAACCACATCATTGAGCTTACACTGCCCATGATCCAGCCACCAATTTACTACTCTTTCTTTCTTGGACCACCTTTGATATATACTTACCACCAGTGGCGTCGTCAGCCGATTTTCCCGGGGCTTCAGCCCCGAATGTTTTCAGTCTAGCCCCGGATGTTTTAAGTCTGTTGTTTCACTCACCAGCTGCAGGCTAACAGCCCCCGTAATCACTCACAAAGGGCCGGCTTTGCTCCACTCTGATCAGCGCTGCCAATGACTTGACTCGGTGTCAGGTTACAGTTAGTTATGGCAAGCCATCAGTATCAAAAATAAGGCGTGTTTTAAAACTATATTCAGGTATCAAAGTCCATGGTACATGTTAACGCCTTAACATACCATGGTTTGCCATAGTCAGTATGTCGCTACCGTGAGCACACGGCCCCTCCCCTCTCCTAACGAGGCCGCTCTGGTACAAACCCATGCGCAGAACACTGCATAGCGCCAAACCAGAAGATATATTACGACTAGCAACATTTGTAAATGTCTGGTTTTTGTTTATTAATATAGGCCTGTTTAGTTACGAGTATTGTCCGGTAAACGGTGACAAGTTGCGCTTCCAGCTCAGACCGGAAAGTCAAGGACTTGTAGCGCACATTTGCCCGAATGCGGCTCTCAATGAAGCAGCAGCAGCAGCAGCAGCATAATACCGGACTAAATGAACATATTGCAGCCCTTGGAAGGCGGAGCGAGGTACATGTTTTAAACTGTACTTTATTGTTAAATTGATATTTCGTTGTATGTTGTACTTTATTTGATTTATATTGGACTTTATATTAAGAATAAGCATCTAAGCAGATTTGTTTTGTGATTAATTTTATGGTGTATTGGCACTATATTCTAAATTAATTTTTAAGTAAAATAAAAGTAAAACACCCGTCGAGGCTCTCACTATTTCTTCCTGAGTGACTGCTACACTAACAGAAATAAATGGATCATAGAAAAATTACGAAAAAAACTGTTGTTACCGCTTTTTCTAGAGAGGCCAGGGGTAAGAATTTATCTTTGTAAAATGAAGTGATTCACAAAGGCAAACTCTGGCTTATGTATAATTTTCTTTAGCTGTCCTGTTGGTAGCACGAGGCGGAAGTTGGTTTCGTTTCAAGCTTCCGATTCGGGAAATGGCTAAAGGGCTATTACACCAAATGTTTCTCTACTCTGAGGGTCTTTAATTTGCTCTGGTTTAAAATCTACAGTACTTACACATTTCAGACCTGGATTATATTATTCCACATTAGCAGAAGAATAATTAAAACCAACACTGGGATTTGTGAAACTTCAGTAAAGGCAGATTTCAGCACTTTTTCTGCCTCTGGACCACATTATTTTAGCTGTAGCTATAAAAATACAACACTCAGACATTTCAGACCTGGACTAAATTATTCTACATTACCAGAAGAATAATTAAAACCAACTCTGGGATTTGTGAAACCTTTCTGTGATTAGTGAAACTTCAATAAAAGGCAGATCTGCCTAATGTGGAATAATATAATCCAGGTCTGAAATGTCTAAGTACTGCTTGGTAGCAAACTAGTTCTCCTTAGTAAGCACATCGACTAAAGAAAGTAATGAAAAAATGACTAATACAAAAGCAACAAAATAACTTTTTAATTAAAATGTATAAATATCATTGCAAACTTTATGTGGGAAACACCAATACAGCAATGTTGACTATAAAATGTGATTTATTTTGTTCTTTTCTATATATCTGATCATTTCTTTAACTCACGTTGCTCCTGCTGACAGAATTCCCCATTTGAGAGCTGCTACTTTAGACAGGACAGCTGAATGCTTCCATAGTTGTTGAACTTGTTGATTTGGTTTTATTGTTCGCTTGTTTGTATTACATTATTGTATTACTATATGTGCGACTTGTTTTCTCTTGGTTTGTTGCACATTTTGAGTTGATTGAATAATTCTGTAGAAGGAAGCAAAGATGAGCTGCAGACAGAGAAGGAGCCAGCAGCAGCAGAGCTGTTCCAATCAAACATGGAAACTGCTCCCAGTTATTAAAGTATAATTTGTTTAATGCTAGAGATCGCTAACCAAGTAAACACTTTTGTAACACTCTTGATGCATTGTGACTTGATGTAGCCCAGGTGTTTGCATAAGAATATTTAGTTTGTGTTTTGTATTATTAGTTTAAAATAGTCATACTTTTAGTAAAGGGTAGGAGAGATGAGCTAAAGAGAGGAGCTGTAGCTGCAGCTCCAGCAGAAGCACCAGCATCATCATGTGAACCGGCAAAAATTAAATATTCTAACATTGTTTTATAGATTGTTAATAATAAAAGGTTATTTAATTCCAACTATCATAAAACCTATTAAAATATAGATAGAAGCAAATTCAAAACAGGTTAATACCAGTGCATCATTGAAGGCATAATAAATGACATAAGTAAAGCTTCGCTTTACATTATTTGCTCATTTACCATTTTGGCATTATTGCCAGAGTCAAACAGACTATCCAAGACAGAACCAATGATGAGAGGGAGAAGAGGAGAGACAACAGTTAGAGATAAAGACACCAATAGGTGAATAGTGTATGAATGAGTATGTGCACGGTTTGTGAGCAATCTAATTCTAAATAAACATTTTTTAGATACTTCACTGGTTGAAGGAGAGAGATGGAAAAAACCAAAGACAAATGGGAAAAAGAAAGGGACAAGGGACACCAACAGAAGCGAGTGAAGAAAGATTGATCGAACTAAATAATTGTTTGGGTTGGCTATTTTCAGATGTAATTTTCCAAAACACAAAAAGCTGAACATTAAATGTTAAATTGAACATTAGATCAAAAATTACAAAAGAGCAATTGTATATTAAATTACACATTACACTGTTTTAACATGCATGCATTATAAGTTAGGCACCTTACTATGCTATAGTCTATGATCTATGTATAACTTTTTTTCTTACAAAAATTTCTCATCTTGTCTGGGGTAAACCCAGGTAATGTTTAAAGGCTGGAGACGCCCCTGGTTACCACTGAAGACTGATAAGACCCCACAAGAGTTGCAGTTTTGGAGAAGCACTGACCCAGTCTTCTTGGCATCACAGTTTGGCCCTCTTCAAACTCAAGCTAATCCTTACACATGCTCATTTTTCTGCTTCTATTACATTCATAGTACATAGCAGCTAACTGATAAAGTGACAGACTGATGAGGAAATGTTAATGGAGCTAATATTCTTTCTTAAAGATTTTACGACAATAAAGTTTTCAGCTGATGTCTCAGAAAGTAACTAACTTATACAGTGTATAACTTCAGCATATTTTCTTTGGAAATCCACTGAGATTCTTATGACAGCTCTAAGAAAAGGACTTCCATTCGGTTTTTAAGCACATTTTAAGGTATTATAAGACATGAAATCAGAGTGGCACTAAAGGAACAGGTTGTCAACCCCATCACTCAATCCTTTAAAAGTCATTGGGTGATACAAAGTCTGGCATTGACGGAAAATGTCAAAGTGATAAATGGTAAGTGGTTTGCATTTACCATTTATGCATCTACTAACTGTAGAACATCAATATACTTTAGATTCTGACATTTCTGAGTGTATTTTTCCACTAAATGTGGTAAAAGTTGACCATATCCTGGAGATGGCTGAGAGTCACAGTCTTGTGATCGCCCAATCACAATGAATCTGACACTTGCTCATTGTTAAGCTTACCTCTGTGAAGGGGTTCTTCAGAGTTTGAAACAGAGAAACAATTACCTCTATGTTAATTAGACCAGTGGTTCCCAAAGTGAGGGGCAGAGTCATTACAGGGGGTATGAATTGGTTAAAAATTAAATGCTAAAATAATGGACAGGATTCTCTTATAAACCAAAGGGGGGACCCAACAAATAGGTCGGGAACCACTGAATTAGACAATGTCCTCACTGTTACCATCAACTAGCCTCAGTGGGTCCTAAACTTTGTGTAGTTCCCAGTTTTTGTCTGAAGATGTTGTAGGATTTAGGGAATAGCTCATCAGGTGAAGCTGACATCTCTGTAGCACTCCTAATTACTTTCCCATATATTCCCTCCTTCCGGTGCAATAGGCATAATTTGACACACACACAGAGTCTCATACACTTGGATATTTCCCAAACCCCTGGGCTGCCCCTGGTGACAGTAACCCAGCATGTCACTTTAATAGTGAGGAGGAAATTTCTAGCCTTCCAGAACAATGAGAAACACTGGGCTTTGACTGTCTAATGATCTTCACCTTCACAGCAGAAACACAGGCTAAAACTGGTGCTGGGCAAAAGCACATCACATTTCAACACGTCACATATTTTAAAAAGAATACTTTTGTGTTTTCAGTGATGCAGAGAACAGAATGAACCTGTAATTGTTCGTCGTTCTGAGTGTTTTAATGATTCTCAGAACTAGGGAGGCCAATAAAGAACAGGACTATGCAACTTTTATTATTTTGTGATTCAAACCAAAAAATAGTTATTACAGATTATGCTAGACATAAATCAAA
The DNA here is from genome assembly GCA_963556495.2 of Valencia hispanica. Taxonomy (NCBI): domain Eukaryota; kingdom Metazoa; phylum Chordata; class Actinopteri; order Cyprinodontiformes; family Valenciidae; genus Valencia; species Valencia hispanica. Next base: position 11,944,273 of record OY747702.1, on the reverse strand, counting down.
TATATGACAAATATTCCCAGTAGCCAGAGTGATAAGGAGATCTATTTTATCTATGTAGTTGTATAGTGCTGTCCTGAATACCACTTGATATATTCATTTAATCAAACCTATCATCATACTGTATATGTAAATGACCTTAAATGATCATAATTTTAAAAGTTCTGTTCAGGGTTGTAGCTCATGATAGTTATATATACTTCTATGTCTAAAATGAACAAATAAATAAAAAAATGTAAAAAGCAAATGATAAAAAGCAAGCAAAAGGCAGCTGGAAAGTTTTGGCCGTCAGTGTATAACATGATGTCCACCTGCGTCAAAAAGTAATGGTCATAAATTAGAGGTTTATAAGATACTTTATCAAGTGAGGAGGTGGAAGAAATCCAACCTGATTGCAGTAGCTTTAAGATCCAACAAACCTGTAAGATCCAACAAACCCGCATCTGAAGCGGGTTATTAATCATAGTGGGAGATTACAATTTGTGACGAAAACTAACTCAAAATACAAAATCGTGACAGCCTCTACTTTCTGGCCAGCCTTTATTGATTGCTTGCTAAATTGCAGCAGTAAATTAAAACAGATGAACCCATATTAATGACACGTACTGTCAAGACACATTACAGAAAAGCCAATTAGTAGCTTGCGGGTCACTGGATGCTGGCAGAGGCTGACTTTACGGCAACAAGCTACAGCAAGAGAAGCGTACACATTTTAACATCTAGTGTTGATGTAATACCCTCTGAAGTGTACTGGAAGATGCTACATATTTTTTCTTCTTTGTTCTCTGTTTTATCTAGAGCATCCTGACCGATCAAGAGATCTGTGGATGGCCGCCTCTGGGGCGAGGGGCTGTTGAGATGGCATTTGCCCACAAGAAAATGGCGTAAGAAGACCCCGTGGGTTTTCGGTCTCAATGCACAGGAGTCTCAGCAAAGTCATCTGGAAGGATCTAGTATTTGTCACTGTGAGCTAATTCCATGGCCAAGCATGTCTCATGTCTGATTGTAATTTGTGTTTTGAACATTGTTTTTTTTTTGATCAACCTACCAACCTTTTAGGGAGTTTGTGATAGCACCTTGGAATTTTCCCTTTATATTTATGGTATTAATTTAGTTAATAAAAGCAGGGAATTGTGGTGGAAAATTATTATGTAATTAGGAATTAAGTGTATATTCTCTGTTTAGTGAATGTATCTAAGGCAAGGTTAGGGGCAAGCTTATTGTTCCAGCTTAATGTTATGTGTCAGGTCACCAGAGAGACAGACGCCGGGGCAGTAAGATAACAGTCTGGCCTTCGGATGAGCTGTTTTATGCATTGATATGAGACTCGCATGGAGCAGCTGTCCGGAGGCGGGGCGTGAAGGTTGGAGAAGACATATACAGAGATAAACAATGATTGCTGAATACTATTTAAGCGGTTAGTTAGAAAGGTTGGTTAGGGTGATGCACGAGTAACTCTGTCCCCTCCATGGTCTGGCCAGACATGTTTGAATTAAATACTTAAACGCCTTCTGGGACTCAAGTCGTCTTTATTATGGAAACCCTGAGATACTATTTTTACCATAACAGTACTTTCTCAAAATTGACACCCAAAACAAATGGTTGCCATACATACAGTAGCTATGGTTGCTATGCAGGCTTGGTAACCCCACTATTTGATGCAGTCTTTCTACCTCCCTTAGCATCCTACTGACTACAAGTGCTGGCAAGATAAACATTGCATCTCTTCTACTCAAGCAGCCAATCAAGAAAAAAGAGAAAAGGGCATCCATATCGTCCGATTTTTATGCGTCACAAGAAAATGAAAAACCAAAAAGGTTTTCTTGCCATTCTGATCTACTTTAAAGTGTAACGTATAACTTATGAATACAGTGTACCCCTGCCATTTTCACAGTTCAATATTCGCATTGATGATTTTTTTTCTTCTGTGGAACACAACTCCAAGGAAACTTAGTCTATCCCAGATTGTTTTGTAGAGCATATTTAAAGTAGTCAAAAGAAAATGCAGTTTTTGGGAAGTTGGAATACCTAAGCTCAATACTACTTGACACGCCATTTACTGAACTATTAAAATAGGCAGTTATAATGATTTTTAGAGGGGTCTGGAGTATTCGCGGATTTTAGCTATTAGCGGGGTGCTGTGGCCCCTAACCCAGGTGAATTATATCAGTTCCACATATCCTGTAGGAATTATAAGGGTTAACAAATAGTGACATATTTCCCTGTGAATAAATGTACTCGGATCAAAGGTTGAATTTCTTTCTACATTTTCTGTGACAGATGATGCTACTGGAATAAAATATACATTTATCAGAACTTTGTATTTTACCAGTGGTGCTAGTAAACCTGGAGGACACTTCAAATAGAATTTTAGGACATTCATCAATTATGTCATTATATATTCTGTGTTTCACATGCATTATATGAGAATGCTTCCATGGAGACGATGCAAGTTATTGTCATTCCCCACACCAATACATTTTCTGTTAACCTCAGTGTCTCTCAGGCAGGGTTGGAAATACAACAAAGACAATAAAGAAACGTGACAGGCTCTTGCAATGAGTATTCAACGCTTTCCTCTGCGCTCCATGTAACATCTATTTTGGATGTGACTCTCCGTGTTCTCAATTTGACACTTTCTTCTGAATGTGAGAAGCCAGTGTGGGTAAATTTCAAGTGGGTCTTCGTTATGTACTGCCGAGACTCCGTCTTGTCACTCCAGCTGGTCTCAGCGTATCTTTCCATCCCCAAACTGCTTTGCTGTGACAGCTCAACAATGGCAGCAATGTAAACCTGAGGACAGCTCTGTCAGCAGCCATTGCCCAAGTGCATAGGTAGGCTGACATTTTTAATGTGGTCGCTCTCCCGTGCTTGTCACGACAAAAACAATAATTGATTTCTGTGTTAAGCCTGTTAATGCATTTTCCCTTTCACCACCAGTCTATGTGTTTCAGTTAGTTTGTCAGGGAGAACCTTTTACCACATAGATGTGCAGGACAGTAATAATGGGAAATATTGTAAAAGAGACAGAAACAACAAAATGAGCATGACACTAATTCGATGTTAATTGCAAATTTACTACAAGTGGAACCTCCAAGGAGACTTCAGTGAAGCGATGGCCATTCAGTGACAACAATCATTTGGATTGAATTTGATATACAAATACAAAGTAGGGGACAATTTTGAGGTGGAAGAAGAATGATACATGGTTTTAAACCCGTTTTTACAGAAAGAAATCTAAAAAGTAATCCATGAATTTGAACTCCACCCCTGCAAATCCTGTGGCGTATGTTTGGACCAGAGAATTACACTTCTTCCCATTCTTCTCTGCAAAAAAGCTCAAGCTCTAACAGATTTGATGAAAGGTGTCAGTAAAGACACATTTGAAGTCTTGTCACAAAGCCTCAATTAGATTTAGGCCTTGACTTTGACTGGGCCAATCTAATACTTAGAGTAAATATGGTTTGATTCATTCCATCGTAGATCTGGTTTTGTGTTTAGGATAGTCGGGAAGGTCACTCTCCACTCCAGTATTAAGTCTTTACCATTCTCTAACAGGTTTTTCGTTCAGAATTGTCCTATATATAAATCTTTCCAACTCCATGAAGCTGTCGCCACCATGTTTTACTGTGGGGATGAAGTGTTCAGGGTCTTGTGCACTGTTCCAGCCCCCTGCACTGGTGTGTTCTAGTGCTCATTGGGTTTATTTTGAGTGTTGTGTTCATCCAGTCTATGTCCATAGATGCATAGGTTTTGTTGCTCCTCTTGTCCATTACTCCCTGACAGAAGTCTACAGTAACTGAATGGAACATCCTTGGTTAAACAGGCATTCTTTTTGCCACTTTTCCAGAAAGATTTGTGGAGTGCACGATCAATAGTTGATAGGCAAACTGATTGCCCCTCCAACGTTACCTAGGCCCTCCTGGCCCCAACTGATTATGTGAATAATGCTCTCCCTACCCTTTTCTAGTGCTCCATATCAAACTTAAGAGACCTTTCAGAGAACGTGTTTTCATACTGATTTTAAACCTCACAAAGGTGGCTTTTTTAACCAGGTAACTGGTAAAACTGGTTGTGCTGGAAGAGGACATAATACAAAATCCAACCATGTTACCTTTTCCTTTCCCTTCAAAAACATGTGCAGCTTTGTGCCAATTTTTACGTTGTAGTGACTAAATCTGAAACACCTTTATCGGGTACTGACCATCAACAAAAACAAACCCAATGACATTATAGACTGACATGCATAAATAAGAATGGTTGTAACAACAAGAGGACTTCAACAGCATATTTCTTGCTAAAAACATGGCATATCTTCACATAGTGTGCATGGTGTCCTCAAAAATGTATAGGAACCAGAACAAGGAGGAAGAACGAAGTCACAGGCCTGAAGCAAATAAACAACATCTGAAAGATGTCTCCTTTAGAAATGGTAAATAATCCAGCAAGACCTGCCTGGGATTTGGGAGTGGGATATAGAAGCATGAATCATTCCTCAAACCTTCCGTCTTCTGAATGCACAATGGAAACCAAAAAGCCCCACAAACAGGTCTACAACAACAATTTGCCAAACTACAAGTTGGTGTTGGCTGATAATGATTTAAAACAATAATTTGAAGCACAGTTACATCTGAGAGGTTTAATATAATGTAAAATAAAGTCAATAATACAGCTTATCAAAGTCTATGAGAATTTGAAAAGTCAATTTAGGAAGAACTTCTTTAATGGGACAATGAATTAATTCCTGCTCATCACATACATGTGGTTTAGTCTCCACGACTTAAGATTGTTAAAGCAAAAGCCCCCCCCTCCCATTACAGTAGGCCGTATGTTGGTAATATTGTCCATGGTACTGGATTTACACTGCATTATTGTGAAGCTACATTTCTCAGCCAGCACAAACAATTTTAAGCCACTGAATATTCGGTTGTCTCATTTGTTTAGGAAAATACATGTTGCTTCACCTTGCCTTCATCAGTGCACATCTACAGTTAAGATCAGGGGTGGCCAAGACCGGTGCTCAAAAGTTTATATTGTGCAGGTTTTAGATGCATTCTAACACACCTGAATTCCCCCACCAGTAGTCATTGAACTGGTTTGATTCGGTTGTGCTGGAGCACGGATGCATCTAATACTTGTGGGATAGTAGCTCTTAAGGACTGCACTTGGGCACCCCTGATTTAGATTCTTCCATAAATCAATGAGAAGTTATTTTCAAGAAGGTGGGATAGGGGTGGAACATGTTATTATGGTTTCCATAATTGCAACTGACCAATTATATAATTCTGGAAAGGTAAAAAAAAAAAAAAACATCTCATCACAAATTCTAGAGGGAAAGTGATGAAAAAAGTCAGATGACCCAACATTCTCCAGCATGTACGCACAAATCTGGAGACGTGAAATGAGTCTCAAAACCTCTTGTGCACTTATAACCCTGATCTGTGTGTGAATGCGGTTTTGTCTGCATGCATCAGGCGATTGGTGAATACATATTTAATGATTTCTTTGTTTAGGAGCCGTTTTGGATTCGTAGTTAGTTTTAAGTTGGTGTAACTTGAAATTGTGTGTGTGTGAATTTATTTTGTACTCATAATTTGATATTTGTGTGTACATTTGAACACACAACTGACATGATTTGTAACATGTGAAAAACATTTTGTGCTTAACTTCAAGTACTGTTTTAAACATGCAACTACCTGAAGTTACACACAAACAGGCTACAGGCTGAGAAGTTACAATTCAAGTACTACACACACACACACACACACACACAGATGTTTTGAAACTATTTTCCATCCAGGTCAGTCCCTTAGTCTCCTCCATTCCCTGCTTGGCTTCCATTTGTCTGTGAGCCTGCTCACAGTGGTGGCGTCTTCTTCTTAAAAAGATTCATAATCGGTTATTAATGATGCTGGCTGGGACAAAGTGTGCCATTATGACCCTGTGCAGCTCATAAAACAGAAATCTGACAAGACTCTTTGATTTTCTCTGTTGCAAAGTGCCCTTCAATGTTCTCTCGTGGATTCTGTGTTGGTTATTAAAACAGCTGGTGAGCAGAAACAGAAAGATAGGATGACATAGATGCTACTGTTTGTATAAAAATAGATAACTATATATAGTCCTTGTAGACAATCTAATGTAATAGCTGGTGTAAATGGTATATAATGATTACCTTGAAATTATTTAAATTAGCAGTTAATTTTAAATGCGTTCCTATTGGCTGCCTAAGCTTGCTTTTGGTTGAATCAAATCCAGTTTGTTGTGAGGACCAAACTTTACCTATACATTCCTTCATTGATTTGCACTCAATTTTACTCACAATACCTGTTACATAGCAGTTCAGCACTCTGTTGGCTTTGTGTAGCAGCAGACTAACCTCAAAAGTTTCAGGTTAGGTTTCATACAAGAAAATGGATAAAAACATTGACTGAAAGACGTAAATGTGTTAAAGCAAAGTCTGGACATTTGTCATAGAAAGACACCATAAAAAGCTCAAGACTACAAATAGTTTTGTTGTTTGAAATTACCTTAAGTAATCTAGCAGTTCTAAGGTAGCATTCTATTTCATTACTTACTGATAAGTGTCGTCTACTCTGCTTTTACCATATATTAGGTGGCATGGTTCCCCATTATATATATATATATATATATACACATTACATCAAACATCAGTTGGAAGGGTGATGGTTTCCTTCTGCCTTCATTGGCCCTGATCTCCCACTTTGAGTGAGATAGAACGTAGCGAAAAAACAATGGAATTGTAGCCATGAACCTTCAGGCAGTGTTTACAATGCAGTCTGTATTAGATATGAATAGGAGTGTTGGAAAATATGGCTTGTGACATAATGTCATTTGTTCTTTAAGCAGTCTTGACCACAGTTGGTCATCTAAAGGGGTCCGCAGTCTTTCGTCAGGAAAGAATCCTTTTACACTTTTGTTGGGTCAAAGGTGGACTGGTGCCTCTGGGTCAAGGGTCAGTCTATGCTTCAAGCGAGTTAATGTATATTGATGTTTTAAACAAGCAATGGCAGAATTGAGCAAGGAATGGAATGTCTGGTCAAAGCTTTTTTCTGCAGTAATGAGTGCGTTGCTCGTCTTTTGGAGAAGAGAAGATTGAGCTAAGCTCAAACTAAAAGCTCTTACGTGCTAACCCTTACCTCTCATTATGAGCTACTGGGCACACCTAACAGAACAATAAAAGAAGAAAGAAACAATCAGCTAAAATGAGTTTCCTTTGTAGAGCGGCTGGGTTATCTTAGAGATAACCTGCGGATTATCTTACCCAGGGGGAACATCTTTCAAGCCTGGCAATGTTTCAGAAATCCTACTGATAAACCTGTAAGTGACCCTGACGAAAGGGATGTTTTGGTTTCACAATTGGTTCTGTTGCCTTTGCAACCCAGTTATAAACAGGGAAAAGAGAGTGGATAATTGTCCAGCCCCGTCCTTCAATAGTTAAAAAGGAGCTTTTTCATCAGTGTCTCACACTGTCAAATATTATTTATATACACACACACACACACACACACACGCACGTCTTACTATCATTGTGTTGACATTGTATTGACTTCCATTGATTTTACTATGCCTAACCCAGACACTTTCCCTAAACCTAACCATTACTGATACATGCCTAACCCTAACCTTAACCTAAACCTAATTCACACCTTACCTCTAAACCTAACTAGTAGAGTTTAATAGCTAGTTAAACATTGTGGGGACCAGGCAAAATGTCCTCACAACTACAAATGTCCACACAAGGGTGGTGGGCTGTCAAAGGTTGGTCCTCACAAGTATAGCTATACATGTACACACACACACACACACACACACACGCACACACACACACACACACACACACACACACACACACACACACCCACACACACATACATACATGGTTTAATTTCCAGAAGCTGAGACTGACAAGACAGCCTGCATGGGCTTTTGGAAGTTTAGTTGCTTTATCTCTTGAATTAAAGCAACAGAGGAAAAAAAAGTTGTATATATTGTTCTTAGTCTGAGGTAATATTTTATAAGTTAGTATATAAAAACTTTGTGTTCATTTCAGCAAGCAAAATGTAAGCCAGCTGATTTTTCTTCATAGGTAGTTTATGAAAACAATGCGGACTTGGTCACAAATGGTCACACAAGGGGTCAGTTCAGCAGAGAAGAGGTGGGGTACACCCTGGACAGGTCGCATGTCCGGTTAGTTGAGTTTAATTCAGTTTTACTTAGTTTTGTGATTTAGAAACTGAGAAATACTCTCATCTCTAAACTTTGTCGATAGGATTTCTTATTACTTTGTCGACTTTGCGCAGACTCTTGAGGTATTTGCACCTGTTCAAGCTCCATCTGATTTTCTGCTTGTTGCCTCCCACTTTATATTGTTAATTCAGGAAAAACAGAGATTTCTATCTCTTAAATGATCTCGTTAATTCAGATAAACAAAGCCTCTTATTTTTTCTTCAGGTGAGTGCAATATGCTTCTATAGATTTATTCTAAATTTAAAAAACATTAAAAAAAAAACACCAAGAAAGTTATTGAATAGAAAGAAAAAAGACAATTTTTTTTTTTTACTCAGGGGTGTCCAAAGTCAGTTCTCAAGGGCTGGTATCCTACATGTTTTAGTTTTTTTTCCCTGGTTGGAGCAGAGACACATCTAAAAGAGGCAGGAAACTGACCCTTGACGACACCACCGTTCTAACACTTTAACAAAATCTCACTTTCAAGATTTGAAGCTATCGCTGTACAGTTAAAATCATTATTTTGCTATTAAGACAGGTCAATAAACCTAACCAAATTTTACAATAAGTCCAAATTAAACACTAAACCTCTCCCTTGGTGCATTAACAAATCATGCTTGTTATACATATAAAATATTTTCCCAAGTATATGTGACCTAAAAAAAACAACAACTAAAGGTTTAATCTCCTAGTCCAATTAAATTTATTAGGTTTCCCTAGTCCAAATGGAGGACTGAAACAGGCTGTGTGTATTTAACAGAGCAGAAATGATGGCCTCTGTGGATGAGGTAAGAAATCAATCGGCGGCGTTGGAAGCACAATTATTAAACTGCTGAAACACTCGGCTGTTGTGTTCTCACGGGTGATCAGCCTCTTCAGAGGGAGATAAATCTGTTGGAAGCCTGTGTGAATGCAGCTGGTCACAGCTGTTCTATGATACCATACGCAATGTCATCTTCTTCCATTAGCTGTGGGTTAGGCTCTGCTGCTGCTGCCGCAGTGATTCAAGCAAGTATACTCATATATCGTCACCTGACAGTGCATATAAGCAGGTCTGCAGCAGGCAGAGGAGGAGACGACCGACAGAAACATGTTCCACTTTAGCATATTCCACTTGCAGATCTCATGTATGTACAAACTTTGCTTTGGAAATTTTATGTGGGTAGTGCGTCTAAAACTTGCAGTGTGTAATAAGGCTTTATAAACATGTACAGAAAACAGGTTTAAGGATATTTTTGTACCAATGCACAGGTCATACATACACACACACACACGCACACACTCATCACCAGAAACGGCCTTCCTTACAATCGTGGCCAAAAGTTTTGAGAATGACACAACTATTAGTTTTCACAAAGTTTGCTGCAAAACGACTTTTAGATCTTTGTTTCAGTTGTTTCTGTGATGTACTGAAATATAATTACAAGCACTTTATACGTTTTAAAGGCTTTTATTGACAATTACGTGACATTTATGCAAAGAGTCAGTATTTGCAGTGTTGGCCCTTCTTTTTCAGGACCTCTGCAATTCGACTGGGCATGCTCTGAATCAACTTCTGGGCCAAATCCTGACTGATAGCAACCCATTCTTTCATAATCACTTCTTGGAGTTTGTCAGAATTAGTGGGTTTTTGTTTGTCCACCCGCCTCTTGAGGACTGACCACAAGTTCTCAATGGGATTAAGATCTGGGGAGTTTCCAAGCCATGGACCCAAAATGTCAACGTTTTGGTCCCCGAGCCACTTAGTTATCACTTATGCCTTATGGCACGGTGCTCCACCGTGCTGGAAAATTTATTGTTCTTCACCAAACTGTTGTTGGATTGTTGGAAGAAGTTGCTGTTGGAGGGTGTTTTGGTACCATTCTTTATTCATGGCTGTGTTTTTGGGCAAAATTGTAAGTGAGCCCACTCCCTTGGATGAGAAGCAACCCCACACATGAATGGTCTCAGGATGCTTTACTGTTGGCATGACACAGGACTGATGGTAGCGCTCACCTTTTCTTCTCCGGGCAAGCCTTTTTCCAGATGCCCCAAACAATCGGAAAGAGGCTTCATCTGAGAATATGAATTTGCCCCAGTCCTTAGCAGTCCATTCACCAGACTTTCTGCAGAAGATCAATCTGTCCCTGATGTTGTTTTTGGAGAGAAGTGGCTTCTTTGCTGCCCTTCTTGACACCAGGCCATCTTCCAAAAGTCTTCGCCTCACTGTGCGTGCAGATCCGCTCACACCTACCTGCTGCCATTCCTGAGCAAGCTCTGCACTGGTGGCACTCCGATCCAGCAGCTGAACCCTCTTTAGCAGACGATCCTGGTGCTTGCTGGACTTTCTTGGACGCCCTGAAGCCTTCTTAAGAATTGAACCTCTTTCCTTGAAGTTCTTGATAATCCTATAAATTGTTGATTTAGGTGCAATTTTAGTAGCCACAATATCTTTGCCTGTGAAGCCATTTTTATGCAACGCAGTGATGGCTGCACGCGTTTCTTTGCAGGTCACCATAGTTAACAATGGAAGAACAATGATTTCAAGCATCACCCTCCTTTTAACATGTCAAGTCTGCCATTCTAACCCAAAGAAGGACTATGCAATTCATCTGATCACTGTCCATAACATTCTGGAGTGTATGCAAATTGCTATTATAAAAACTTAATCAGCAACTTTTCCAATTTCCAATATTTATGTAATTCTCTAAACTTTTGGCCATGACTGTACATATCAGTTCTCCGTGGTTAGGTGTTCCAAGAGTCTGCACTTCAAAGCATGCACTCCTTCATCTCTGCATGTCTTATGAACCTGTCACTGGGTTTGCTGATGAACTGAGAACCTCCCGGATTTAAACCAGAGAGCTCACCCCTTCCTGAAATTCCAATGCTTCAATCAGACACTCATTAGTGCATCTGCGGGTGTGTGTGTGCATGTTTTTTGCGTGTGTGTGTGTCTGAAATGAGTTGGAAGTAACCATCCTTCAAGGCACCTCCCTGGGTGTAAACTCCCATGCATCTTGTTAACTAAGGAACCTTTGAAGACGGGTCTTTTTAATGCAAACCATCAAGGCTGAGATCACACAGATGTAGGAGTGTGTGGGTAAGCGGGTGTGTGTAGAGGCAGTTAGACTGTGTTTTGATATTAAAAAAGAAAATCTAGTGACAAAGAAGTACATTTTTGCTGTGATGACAGTTTTTCTGGTAAACACTTCACCACTTTGGGCTAAAAAAAAACAAAGCTCTGAACACAGTTAATAGGTGCAAATAAGTGGTCAGATAATTGTTAGGAAAATAACAAGGTGAGTAAATCTTTAACAGTGCAAACAAATTGTCTGCATGGTGTAAAGTGAGACTTAATATTATTATGTGGTTAGTACTTTGACATTTGGGTTAATTGTGTTCCAATTTTGTTGTAGAGAAACATGTTGGGACTCAATTTCCGTCAAATGAACTGAACAGACTGTTGGACGGCTGAAAGCCATTTTTTCTAGATGGACTGAGCAGATCACATTTCCCAGCAATCCTAGCGGTGACCCCCAACACACTCCTATTGGTCTGTGGCCACCAATGGAGACATCAACGATGACATCACGGCCAAAGGCCTATAAGAATGGTAGTGGCGGCCATTTTCAAAATGTTCTCAGCAGAAGTTCTCAACAGAAACTTGCTATACAGAGGACATCTCTGTTTAGCAATCTCTGTTGGCTCATTTGGCGTCGCCACAAGCATGAGTTTGAGCTGTAGTTGCTGTGTTTGAAACTGTTTCTTATCCTGAGTGGATCTCACTTTCTTTCTTTCTTCTTCCTCTTTTCCTCGCTCTCTCATCACCTGGTCGGCAGAGTCGGACTCGGTCCGACCTGCATTAGCTAGTCTTAGCTGAAAGGTTAACTCCATTGTTACTTAGTCTGTTAGCTAAAGCTGAGGCCTTCCACATGGACGCTTCACCCCATGTGCTCTGTCCACTATAGCCAGAGCTAAGTTTTATGGTCCTTTGTCCCACAGCCTATCTTAGTTGAGCCCCCTGGAGTGAGGGCCTCCCTCCCTTTCTGAACCAAACCTCAGCTGTTTATCCTGGATCCACTTTGCGTTAATTGTGTTTAATTTTCATATATTATTGTTTTCTAAGATCTGTAGTAGTTAGTTGCATGCTTTATAATAGATGGGAATTATTGAAGAAATGTTTTGTTTCTATTTTCTTAATAAATTCCCCTTAGCTTAAAGAGAAGTTTTCTGGGATTATTCGGAGTAATGCGTACAATTAATGTCTACAGCGTGTGAATTTACACCTTCAAGAAGAGACTGGATGTCTGGTCTTCCAAAGCGAAGTGGTGCCCCAAATATTAATTGATAAAACTTGAACCTCATCAATAATTATATTAATATTAAATTATTGATCATAATTATTGATGGTTATGTAAACCAGACAAAACTCGCTCACTCTGTCACAACACACGCGTGTAGTATCCAGCACCTTACTAAAGTATTCACACCATTTGAGCCATTTCATCATTTATCACAATACAGCCACAATGCAATGGCTAATTTATAGGATTATGAAACAACCTCAATCTAAAAATGTCTAAATGATTAATTCAAAAACTGATACATTTATCGTTACCATCTTTTTAGAACATGGTAGCGTGTGGTTTGCAACAATAGCCTTCCCCTGAAATATGATTTGTAAAGTTAGATTATCTGACTGAAATAAAAAGAGAGTTATTATAAATTTAATAAATCCCATTCACCCAAAATGTCACTATCTATTTGATTTTTTTTACATCCTGTGACTTTTCCCCCCCAGACTCTCCTGCTGGACCACCCAGTTCTGTCTGGGATTTAACCATCTAGCTGTTGATTTGAAATTAAGTGGAAGAATTTAAAGGTAGGCCTCCTGCATCATCATTCTATCTACATTGCCATGTATCATAGAGCGCAACAGGCCGAGCATGATGCTCACCAAACACCATGCTTGAATGCTGGGACAGTGTTCTAAAGATTAAAGAGCCTCACCTTAAATCTCAACAGACCTCTTAATTTTGTGGACTAAATAGCTCCTTTTTGTCTCATTGGACTACAAAATATTTCAACAGAAAGGTGCATCTTTCCTGGTTAACATCCTCCAAGTTCATCATTACAGGTGAAAATCAGAAAATTAGAATATCGTGCAAATTCAACTTAAAAGGTGAAACTAATAGATGATAGACTCATTACATGCAAAGAGATATATTTTAACCCTGTATTTGTTATAATTTGGATGATTATCACTTACAGCTTATGAAAACCCCAAATTCAAAATCTCAGAAAATCAGAACATCATTTGCTCATTTGCAAACCAAGATCTCAGAGTCTGGAGGAAGAATGGAGAGGCATACAATCCAAGATGCTTGAAGCCCAGTGTGAAGTTTCCACAGTTTGTGTTGATTCAGGAAGCCATGTCATCTGCTGGTGTTGGTCTACTGTGCTTTATTAAGTCCAGAGTCAATGCAGCCATCTACCAGGACATTTTGGAGCACTTCATGCTTCCTTCTGCAGACCATCTTTATGGAGATGCTGACTTCATTTTCCATCAGGACTTGACACCTGCCCACACTGCCAGAAGATCTGGTTCAATGACCATGGGATTACTGTGTTTGATTGACCACCAAACGCCGCATTGAGGCAGTAATTGATGCAAAAGGGGCCCTAACCAAGTACTGAGTACATATGTATGATTATGCTTTTCATAGGTCGGACAGAGACATTTCTCCATTTAAAATCCTTGTTTTAATGATTTCATATAATATTCAAATATTCTGAGATTTTCAATTTGGGGTTTTCATAAGGTACAAGCCATAATCAAAATTATAACAAATAAAGGCTTGAAATATCTCACTTTGCATGTAATAAATCAAGCTCATATTAATTTCACCTTTTAAGTTGAATTACTGAAGTAGATTAACTTTTGCACGATATTAAAAATTTTTGAATTTCATCTGTATGTCTAACTCACTATACAGTGGACTGTGATGTTCCGACATCTTTTGGTTTTGGGAAAAACTTGATCCCTGGTGGTTTATGTGCTGTTCCTACACATCCTGGGCAATTTATTTTACTCTGAGGTGACAGCTTGGTCTGATGGTTGAAAGTTGGATACAACCGGTTGTTGCAAAGGCTAAAAGGCATTCTGGTAAAGCATTTTATGGATGATTGAGCTATTTGGTCACAATCAGAAGACGAATGTGTGGAGGAATCAAGGGGAGGTTTTCAAACCTAAGAAAATTGTATTGACTATCACGTATGGTGGTTGTAGTATAATGCTGAGGGTTTCACATAAACATCTAGAATGGCCAGAACTATCAGATATATACACAAACTGGGTCAATGCCAAGAACCCAAACAAATTAAATTAGCTCCAACATCTTTGATAAGAACTGTAATCAAATATTTAGCCAGAATTTTGCCACTACCTTGTTGATGGCTATTAGCTTGGAAAAAAAAGGCGGTACAAGCATATCCTTAACAGAACCAAAATGAATATGGAATTCATACCTGTATGTTATTTTCTGCCCAGCATTGTATGCACCGATTTCTGCTTAAAACAGGTACTGCCACATCTTAATTGTAGTGATTCTCTCCTCTGCTTGTCTTGCCTTCAATCTAATAATGGAGGCATTTCCCTGACTGTCAACACAGAAACATGATCATGCAGGCGTGAATACTGTTTCTTATTTTTTGTCCCATGTTAATTTAGGTTCTAGGTCATTCCTCACCTGGAACCTTATAGTGATGGATGAAAGAGGTCAACGTTTCAACTTCATATTAAACCTCCCATCTTTCACCACACAGACACCTCACACCACCGTCCTCCCACTCTTA